>VTPC01091072.1:170188-231960 GCA_011009095.1 Ignelater luminosus | reverse complement strand
TCTCTATAATTAAGCATCCAACCATTGCTACGGTATGGGATTGCATGTCTGCTCAAAGCGTTGATTATATACCGTATCTAGAGTAATGAATGACACAAGTACCTTTAGGTACTGCAGAATAAGAATCGCCTAGTGGAAATGACTGGTTTGGAAAAAAAGATTTTATTTTCCAGGACAATATTGCATGACCACTGATAAAATTAACAGAAAAACTGGTTAGCGCAATCATCATCACTCATTCTGTCAACAGTGTCGTCTTACCAGCCAAGGGACAACTACGGACCTGCTAAGTCTAGCCGTTAATAACAATAGCCAGTATCAGCCTAGAATGCACAACACTTTACTAGAACTCGGCCGTCGATGTTACGTTTGCTAAAAATAATACATAACTAGAAATAATTAGACATCTTATTTTCTACAAATACTAGAGAAGAATCCTACAAACTCGGATAATTTTTGGTTTTACAGCTCTTAAATCTAGCTAGTCAGATATAATATGGAAGTATCAAACGCAAACAACTAAATCTGTGACGATCACGAAAAATCCAATAAGATGCAAATTAGAAATAGAAAGAAATGTCATAAAGCAAGTATGACCTTCCTTATTTAGGTGTGAAAATAAGTAGTGATAGAAACATCGTAAAGGAAGTACAAGGGCAAGCAATCAAAGCCGCAAGGATGTCAGGATATCTGAGAGACATCCTATGGATAAGCAAATATGAATGTTGAAAACAAAGTGAGAACATATAAGAACGTAATACGCCCGATTATAACATATGCATCTGAAACTACGGCAGAAACAAGTAAAACTAAACAGATAGCAAGAGCAACAGAAATGGCTACCCTAAGAACAAGTACAGATCACACTCTTCAAGATAGAGTACGTAGTCAATGTCAATGTAAAATACAAGATATAAGCAAATTCATAAAAGACATACGAAAGAACTGAAACCAACATGTAGAAAAAATGGGAGAAGACAGGTTACCAAGAATAGCAAGAGATAAAATACCACAAGGCAAGAGAGATAGAAAAAAGGCCGCCAAAAAGATGGGCCCAAAGTTGCCAATTGTCATTAGTGGACACGCCATAAGTCGAAGAAAAACGGGCAAAGCCTAATTAAAGAGGAAGAAGAAGAAGAAAATAAAAGAAGAAAGAAATAAAAAAGAAGAAAAGAAATCTGGCTAACACGAGAAATTAAACGAGATAATGTAGAATTTGCTACATGGAGCTGACTTTCAAAAGAGTATACTGTTAGTATTTATATTCAGACGAGTTTGCAACGTTTGGCTGTTTGGATGCGAGGTCGTTAGGGAGCGAGACGTTTGGAGGCGAGGATGTTAGGGCGCAAAGTCATTTGGACGCTGGTTGATTTGGGCGCCGGTCGATTTGGCGGAAATATGTATCTTCTTTTAGATTGAACTAATAATGATTTTGAGTTTAGCGTTGTGCTGAAATTCAAAATTTATTATATTGACTTAAGTAAAATATAATAGCATTACTCAGTGGAGAAATATTTAAATTCTTACATGAATAGCATCTCGAAATATTTTATTTACTGTAGGATAACTGCATAGTTAGACCAACTGAATCGCGACGGAAACTAAAGAAAAATTAATGTTATAATCCGAAAATGTGGAATGTATGAAAACGCCATAAGAAATCAGCATCATACCAACAGCTACACCAAAGCAATGAACATAAGATTACATGATGTGTTTGATATGGGCCATATAATAAGTTTGGTAATCTATAAACGGATTTGGATCTATTCAGAAAAAGAATGATATTTTTTATTCTTTGTGCAGACGATTTCGCACCCAAAAGATTTCGCACCCAAACGATTTCTCGCCCAAACGGCTGACGCCCAATCAACTTTGCACTCGAACAGCTGCTCCCAAACGGCCTGGTTTTATTCAAGCATAATCTATAATTAATATAAAATTAAAAAAATTTTGTTGACCATATTAGAAAGTAAGTTCATCGACCCTCATTTTGTGATCGAAAGTTGACAAATGTATCTTGGTGGGAGACAATATTATATTCTACGAGAGTCTCGATATATCGTTCAAATGCAATATGGGCATTCCACTCAGGTTATACAGTATACTTTTTCTACGACTAATCAAAATAATTTAAAGATTATGTCTAATTAAAAATATTTGAATATTTTTAGGTTAGATTTTAGAATATTTTTGTTTGATAAATCAATGAAATTATGCCGATTTTTCGTCAAAGCTTTCTGATTGGTTGCTTTACATCCAAAAATACGTGGATATGAAATCACATCCATTCAGTGTGTAGATATGAAACACATGCATATTGTTTACCGAAAGTGACTACTTTGCAATTTAGTGAAACGTAGAAAAACGGACGATTTATATGTAGGAGTCTGTTCAATTTTTATTTGTTTTGGATACCAGAGACACCAAAGCTTTTTTGCAATTAGCTGCAAACGAAAATTTTTATTGTAGAATAACTTTTATTTAGATTTCTGATGGTTTTTAAGATTAACGAAAATATTATATGGAGAACTCTGGAAGAAAGTCTTTTTTTCTTCTCGGGTGCTTTATTTCCCTCGTCGGGGAAAAAAGTGTCACTTTAGTCCCCTGTAACACAAATAACTACAATGTTGCTGTGTATTTATTACAAGAAATGCAGTTTTAAATACTTGCTATAGTACGTTACAATTCATTTTATATATTATTGTGGATTCTGGACACCAGGTGTCGTGTATGTATTAGTATGTGATTAGGCCAGAACATGTTTGTTAATAAAAAGTAGAGTAAATAAATGACATAAATAAAATGACATTTAAATAATAGAAGTAGTACTTATATCAAAATGGATCAGTTTAATAACAAAATTGCAGATTTGACTTACTTGAGATGTAAAGTAAATAAGCGAATAAGAGAATTTGATGACTAAATTTGACTTAATCATTTTTGTAGCAAGCTTTTTTTTCGTATCTCTTTAAATAACCCAGAGATCCACTTCTTATCTCTCTCAACTGTTATACAGCCAACTTGCAGTTACATAACACGAGCTTTGTTGTGTGTTTTTTAAAAACTTATTCTTATTAAGCCAGTAATTTGCAATAAATCTTCTAAGGTTTAGAACTTTTTATTGAAGCTTTTACATCAGTAACTAAATTTGAACTAACTGTTCATTACATAAAGTGTACACTTGTTAGGATATTGTAATTTGCATAACGAAAATGCAAAGTGTGAAATATAGGTAGTACAATCAGGAGAGTAAGTACGAGGAGATAGCCCATCGCGGCAATCTCACGATTATGGAGTACACTATTGCACACTATTTTTCCTAAGACCACAAAAATGTAACTTTTTATTTAGCAATTTTTATTTACAAGTTTACATCAAATCGGGTTAATTGTACTGTAGCTACGTTGCCGTGCTTTCAATATTTATGTTTGTAGAAGTCATTCTGCCATGTTTTCGTGTGAATCTATTAAATAAATTGAGACTTAGAAAGATTTATGAAATTAATCGAATATCTATAAAATACTATAATGAATAACATATTATTGGAAATACATGAAGATGGTTATGGTAGGCTGTTTTTTGGAAAATGAGACACATTTTTAGCAACTTTTGAACTCTTTTTTTTCACAGAGACATGATTGATTTAGAATGTCACAACATGCTAACATATAACCTACTGAACTATAATCTAAAAAATTTTAATTTATTTTTTGTACGTTTTATCCCGGAGATAGTTTTTCGATATTAATTAAAACGAAGTTAAATCCACAATGAATTATACGCTTATTTCCTATTTTTAACCGAGAACTCTTGTAATTTTACTAACTAGTCATATAAGCGATGTTGTTTAAAATTTAATTTTAAATTGTCGTGTGTAGCAATTTCTCGCACACGCAGCTTTAAATTTTCTTATAAACATGGCCATGCACAACATTCAGGCAATCATTTATATTCAGATTGACAGAGCAGATAACAGTGGTCATAGAATCAGTTAACGTTTTGTATTGTAATTTATAATTATGTAGTAGTGATTAAATTTTTAAATTTCCAACTTGAGTTTTATTTTAAAATTAAATGAACTGCAGTTCAATGGCCAACAATACTTAATGCTAGTTCGGTAGAGAGAGCCTACTGGAGACCATCATCCACAGTAAAAATACTTTTCTATTAGATTTAAAACTTTTTTAATTTAGTAACTTGAGTCGATAATTTACGAAAATCGAGTTAATTATTCTCTAACAAAACCCGTATAAAATTTACCTTTGTTAACAAATCAAACAAAAAATAAGAAGAATCTTGAAACTTAAGTAGAATTCATCATTGTAAATAATTTCTATTTTAATTTTATTTATTTACTTAAAGAATCTACTCAGCGTTGCTGTAAGTGCAATATACCACTAAACTACATAGCTACGATATATACGTGCTTCTTGTGGTGGGATTTCTAGAAAATTCAGTAAAACGTGATTATATCTTTTTTCCAGTAGACCTTTTTAACACTAAATAAGCTGAGTAAGACTTTTCTAAAATCTGAAATAGATAAAATAAATTTTTTATCATCTATTTACAATCAATTTATCTACCCAAGAAAACGTAGATAAATTGACAACTGAAAATTTCTTGGTTGTTACTACAATAGGCTTTTGACTTCTAATTATAATCATCAATAATGCTTTTTGAAATCTTAAGTCGCTTCCAACAAATTTTAAATTGTAAGCGGAATCTCCAACAGATTTACTTTCGTTTAAAACTTGTTCTCCCCAATAGCAAATTAATGCATGTTGACAACATAAACATAACAATTCTGCTATTGAAATGAATACATCGTAACTGTACCCAGAAATCTGAAACAAATATGGTAATTATCGTTTTCCTTAGTGCTGATGAAAGTAAGTAAATTCAAAATGTAAATTTAGGTACAGAAATTATTTATCTGACAGAGAGAGCGAGAGAGAGAGAGAGATAGAGAGAGAGAGAGAGAGAGAGAGAGAGACTACAATAGAGTAGTATTACCTACTCAATGTTGTATGACGATAATTTTTTCAATTTGTATCTGCAAATACATACCATAAATAAGTTTCTTACCTGTGACACGTGATAAATCATTAAAGAAATCGTGCCCAAGCTACTAGCAAATGAGATAAGAAATAAACCACTAAATATATCTTCATAATATTCAGAGACCTCTATAATTGAAATATGGTATTCGACAACCTGTTTAAGACGTTTCTGAAGATATTTCCAAGGAATCACTAAAGCATTTGCTTGATTAGTATTCACAGTTCTAACAGCTGATTGTTTGGAATCCTAGAATTATTTTGAGTTATCCCTCAAAATAAACTAGTTAACTCATATTAATATACTTACTTTTAACATATCCTTGTAACTTAAATTTATAATATTTGCAATACTATTTTGCAGCATCTTTAATTGATAAGTCACATGAACCAATAGTGTTACGGTTGTCATATCTACAATAACATAGCAAGCACCACATCCACATGTGCAAAATATTTGATAGATATAAATCATTTCAAAATTTGGACTGTAAGTTATGTTCACTACTGTAACAGAACCATAAGGAAGTACCCAATCCCAATAATTGTCACTTCTAATTCTTTGAATTGCCGTTAGGCCAATTGAAACGATAAGACATATGGTTGTAAGTAATCCATTGGCGTTGATCTGGAATTGTGTTTATGTAAATTTAGTTCATTACAGAGTTTTGCTATTGAAATTAAATATATGTTGTTTTTCTATCTTTAATTTAGTTATTAAGTCTAATCTTTCTTAAAAACATGCTGATAATAAAAACAGTTAAAAAGGTAAATAAAGACTTTACGTCCATACAAAGCCCTACAATCTCATAGATTTATGTAATTTATAAACACTTCAAGATTAATACTACCTGTATGTTACTCAGGTAAAGACATTCCTTAGTAAGATTTTCTTCATCGCTTCCACGATTTGCATTTGGTAAGAAAGGTTTCTTTTCTAAGGTTTCCATTATTTTCTTAACATCTTTGCGTTTATATATTATTAATAAAGCTTTCCCAACAGCTATAGAAAATATGATACTCAAATCTGACATTTAATATGACTACTAACACAAAAAAAAGAAAAGGAAGAAATAGATCATCACAGTTTATACTCAAACAAATATGCGAAACAAATTTAGGCTGACTCAAGACTGAGATGATATCGTAGATGTGACTTAAACTTACCCAAACATCTTACAGAAGGATAAATGAACGTTTTTATAAGAGTATCAAAATCGATCCTGCATAGCCCCATAAAATCAATCAATATCTCATACACCAACAACAAACCAATAATGATAAAAGTGTAAAGCTTGTAAATTTTATTTTCATCTTCACGTAAAGATAGTCCAAGTGCTCGTAAGGCAAATCTTAGTGTTCCAAAATAATTTACATTTTTATTTTCATTTGCAGTTTCCATCTTCGATGTGTAGTTAAAATTTATAAATCTTTACGAAGATGTTCAGATGCAATTTTAAATCAGCCAACCACTTCCATAGATGCATATATCAGTAGTCTACATATTATATGTATGTACAAAGAAATTTAAAAATGATATTTAGTATGCATGATTGAACAATAGCGACTGACGTATTATTTTCTATTACCCTACAGAAACGCCTATAAATAAAAACTGAGAGTAATATCTGACACAATTTATTAAATTTGAAATTAAGGTTCTAAGTCATTAATTGAGCTATTTACCAAGAAGAAATAAATTCTCAATTTTTTTTATAATGAGAACGAGGTTACTGATACTCTTTAGTTTTTAATTATTAATTTTACGAGCAAACAGAAAATTACTTTTCAATAATACAGATTTAAATAAATAAATAATAATATTGATAAAGGCGAAACATTTACATAAAATATAAGTTTTAACTACATCGAATCATTATAGTTCAATAAATTAGTAATCAGACTAGTTTCAATTCAATTCCATATCCACTAAAACTGATAATTGGGAATGATGACAAAGCCTTTTCCACGAAAACTTGTTTACTATTAGTATAATAAAATAAAGTATGATAATTATGCACAACTTAAGAGGTAAGCAAATCAGCAGTCTTCAGGAAACACGTCGGTTTCTTCCTCTTGTTCATTTTAAAGGTCATCTTCATCTATATCATTGTCAATGATCAGTGAATATCTGTTGATGCATCCAAGTCCTGAGCAATTTCTGCACGTATTAAAGCAGTTCAGCCCACTCTTTCAACACTCGCAGTTTTGGACACATTCGTCCTTGCAACTGCAAACAATGAGAGAGGGTAAGTCTTCAGGAGCAGCAGTGTTTGTTCTAGTAATAGGACGAATATGGTCACTAATCTTTTTCCAATCCCACTTTAGCGGATCTTTCTTCCCGTTACGCCAATGCTGCACTTGATGGTAAACTCTATAAGAGTATTGTTGTGCTGAAGTGGGGCAAAGTGTAGCCAACTTGAACATGGTATGTATAGGCTGCTTTTCGATAGCCTGCAAGTGACATTGGTGACATAGAGTATTCAAATCTTCAGCATTTTTAAATGCAAATATGAAAAGGAAGAAATGCCCACCAGCATGTGGGTCTGCGTTTGGGTCGTTGAAGTCTTTCACGAAGAATGTTTGTAATATTAGCAGTGAGACGCACGAAACAACGATACGAAAACAACTGAACAAGAAACAAGAAGGCTTGATCGACCTTCGCCTTTCCTGACCTCGTTCTGTCCCCTCTCAAACCTAGCCTCGGTCCCTCGTAACTATACTAAAAGACAGCAAGAATAGAATGATGGAAAGAGGCGCGAAAATTACGATTTCACTAATTTTTGTGCCAAACTGGGAAATAATGACATCTTCCCCCTCCATATCTCCGTAACCGTTGACTGCAACACAAAAATGTATAGATCATTTTTGTTTGAAATTTAGTGTAGAGTATTTGGTATACCGCAAACATTTGGCTAGACCTCATAGTTTTCAAGATATTTGCAAAACACTGTTGAAAAAGACCATTCCACCCTTTTTCCACCCGCCTCCATCCCAAACCCGACGCTGTATGAGGTGTAACTTTTTATCGCTTACTAAGAGGAGGGTATACAACAATTCGGCGTAGAACTTTTTTTTTGGATGTTAAGGTTTGGTCAATTTTTGAGCTAATTTTGCTGTACTACTATGGTTAACAGGATAGCCCTACGGCTGAAAAAATATCATATTTTGAAAAATTGATTAAAGAGGTCCAAATAAAAATTATTTATGATTTGCAACGTAATCTTGCGTTACAAAAATTTAATTTACTCTAGTTTAACTAGGATTCAAACGATCCCAGGTCAGTTAACTCAGTGGGTGGCCTTAGATATATATTCACAAAAGAAAGTAATAATATAAGGCGCCAGTTTCCAAAGGAACACAATAACTACATGCAAATAGTAACAAATATATAATATACAGAGTCGCTAAAAAGTAAGAAAACATGCTGCCCCTGCGAAAACGGTAAAATATAGACAAATGAGATTTGGAGAGCTTAAAGTAGGCATTTTTGCCATGTTTTTCGAAGGGAATTAAGAGCAAATCTTCAATTGTTTTTTCATATGGGCGCTACTTGAGTACTTTTAAATGAAATACCCTGTATATGACCCCATATCTCAATAGCAATTTTCAAGACAAGTTCAATGATATACGGGTTGCTATACTTATCTGAAAAGGTAGATAATTGCTATTTAGAAGATCCAATTACACAACCAGCATCGGATAATCGGGCTGCAAGTTGACGGAAGCTGCAGATAAATTTTCTTTTCTCAGCAACCGAATCACATTGTGATCCAGCATCTCGTATGAGACCTAGAAAAGTAAACACTCTCCTCTTACCCTCTTGGAGATTAGGCTTGTCACAACCACGAATTTATGCTCCCCTTAGAAATTTACAATGCATACGCATCAGCGGCAACTATCCGCTCTACTGTCTATTTAGCACTGGGCCAACTCACACCTCGCGTCCCCTCCACGGAAGCTTGGTTCATAGAAAAATATAAAATTTAACCCCTGAGGGTGACTCAAACTAGAAAATACTATCTCTCATCGAGACATCAGGCAAATTACCAGGCATAATTAATACTAAATAAGTGGCCCGGATCCCACAGTAAGATAACTTGCCAGGTTACTTACTTACTTACCTTAATTAGTCTACCAAAAATATACGATGGAGTAATATTAACCAGAAAACAAGTTACAGCCGTAAAAGTTCCACATACTTTGGAAAGAAACATTAAAGACGAAAGAACCCAAAAAATTGATTTCAAGATAGATGAAGCTACAAAGAACTACTCGACCTTTCGTGTCGACTCAACATTATAAAAATATCCCTTCAACGAAGTGAACTATCGGGAAAAAACAGGAACACGCCGAAAATACGGTTTTAATATAACACATGGAACGATAACGAAAAGTGACCGTTACAGATTATAAGAGCATGTAATATATAAAACAAATAGATATCATTTGATGGTTATCTAGTAGCCATCACAGAAATAAATATATTCCGTATCGTATGAGTACAAACGAAAAATCTTAAGAGAATTAGATTTAGCACCCTGGATGGCGCATTGCAAAAAAACAGTTTAAGTAACTCATGAAGAAAACATGTTATTAGACAAAGTTTCAAGAAAATTGATGTCACAAAGAAAAGAATTGCTGGAAAGGTACTTATAGATGTTTTACGTCGCTTAATCGAAAATGATAAAAGAACAAACCAATACTTTTCTAGGGAGATTATAACCAGCTGAATGATGTCACGAGAGAAGATCGCTACCCGCTGTGATTCATAAATGATATCCATGCTCTTTTTGCATCAAAATGGTTATCAACGATTGATTGAAAAATTACTATTAATAAGTGAAAGTTGAAAATAAAGGTGAAGATAACACTGCATTCTTTACTAGCAATGAACCTTAGCAGTTTATATTACTCCATTAATGTTTGTGTCTGCTGTCTCTAGAGAGAGACTTTTTCAAAAAATTACGGCCACTCAGAATTGGAACGAAACAGATCAAGTTTCAATTATTAAAAGTTATTGAACTCAATGAGACTCCCTAATGAAATAAAAAGAAATACTGATAAAAGCTGTCAAAACCTTCCATCACCAAGCAGTAAGAGACCAAAAGTACTGAGAGAACTATTTGACAAAACTTTAAACAAGCGTAAAAAACGTTTCATTGAGTCAACTAACTAAATATCTCAAAGTTTGGTACTGTATAATTATATGGGCATGTGCTTCAGTCAATAATTTCTGAAATAACAGCAACAGAAAAAGCATCGGTAGCTCTGATAGTTACTATCAAGCCAATGACTGCAGTTCAATTCCCAGTCGAGATCCTGAGATTTTCAAGCGAAAGAAATCTGGAAAAAGATGCCATTCTCCGGAAGGGTTGTAAAGCAATGGGTCCCATGTGATTACGATGAGTTGCTCATTAAAAATACCTACCGAGGCTGCAAGACCTCGGTTTTGGCTAAATTATAGTTAGCGGCGAAATGACCATAGCAGTTGAAGCCACGAGGTCCAGGGGAACCGCAGCCTGAAGCCTCACCCACAAAATAACAACAACAAGAACAATAACGACAATAGAAAAGTACAACACAAATTGTTTTTAATATCAGCGGTGAATGCTACTGACTCTTTATCAAAAATCGAAGCAGAAATAAATAAATTTAGCCAGTAAAAACTATTTTAGTAAGTGAACAAAGACTTTACTTGCCAAGAGTTTTGTTTGCCGACTTGAAACACTATTAAGAATTCAATTGGATCAAAACAGGAATTCCAACTTTAAGCTAAGTAAAAAGCCAGAATCGGGATTTCTAGAAATGAATGATTTAGAGCCATCAATAAAGATAAAGCGTTCCTTAAGGAATTGTTTCTAACCTTCCATAATAGAAACATTAATGTATACTAGTTTCGAACACGCTTTAGGAAGGAATAGATGTTTATGATTGCCTCCAGACTTGAGAAGATCGCACTTCTTCACTAGATGACAGTATCCCGTAGTTTATTCAACATCATTGTACTATTTCAAAATATGAACAGTGACAACTGTAACGGGCCAGTGCTCAAAGGTATGCACAAGTCCCGTCCAGACCAATGGTAGATGTTAAATCCCGTAGCTCATGCCGCAGATGGGATGGATTCTCAAATAAACTTGGCTAATCTCTCACAAAGAGAAGCTCACCGTTTTCCAAAACTCTTATTAAACTAATAGATGGTCGTACAAGAGGGCGCCAGCAGTCGTAGATCGAAGGGTTCTGATGGTCGGTCACGCGACTACTCGTGAATCCGGCACCCTGTATATAGGCCTCTTACGAAACCTCACCCTGTATGTAACTTACCTCGTGGAAGCTCTATTAAAACTCGCTCTGACGTTTCACCATTGAGACTCAATACACAAAATAAACACTGTATAAGCACTTGATTTGTCTTACTTAATTTTGCTAAGGAAGTCCTCTGAAGACTTCCTTCTTTTAAAACGATACAAAATAGAAATGCCAATTTAATATTTACTTCTGTCTTGAGCAAAGATATCTAGTCTATAATTGAAATTTGGAATATACACTACGTGCTTTTTGATAGCCAAAAGAACAAAATAATGAAATTAAGCTGCTTCGCCTGGACCAGAGATCCACTTACAAAAAGAAAAAGTCGACCTTACTTACATTTATTAAAACAATAATGATAATAAAAAAAATGAGTCAAACACACACAAACAAAAATACAAAAACAATACAAAATAACACTACAAAAGAATATCAATAAGAGGCATAAATTAATTTCTGTTTGGAGAACAGAGTCGATAAAATAATAAGAAAAACAGAAACAAACTATAAGAAAAACAAATTATTACAATAAACAAAGCGAAATGATTCTGTTACGTTAAGATTTTAAAATAGAACACAAAAGATCAAAATTCAAATATTAATTAACCCGACTAAGGTAAACTTGACCATAAATTGTTAAATATTGGCAACTGAACTTTACATTTAAGAACAAAGAAATGATTGCCAAGTTAGTAATTTTGTTGCAACAATTTATCAAACACCAGCTAAAATTACCTGGGAACGTTCCTGTTACAAATTAGTTAAAAAGTTACTTGTAAAAATTATGATTCAATAAAACAATACGAAACTGATCCTGTCTAAGCAAAGTTTTCGTATAAAATATTTCACAAAGTTCGACGTTCTCCTAGTCTTTAAACATTAAAATTCATATAATAAAACATAGCAGGTTTTCTTTCTTACTCATACAGGAATTCTTTCTTCCAGAAGGTATGTGCAGACCTCTGTTTTCCGACGAAAGGCAGCTAGATCCAATAATTGAGAAAACTTTAATTTCGAAGAACAACCACTTATTTTACGTTAATCGCAAAAAAAACATAAGAACAAAATCCAGGCGTTTACACACAATTTTATAAACGAAAATCACTGAGTCTCAAGCACTATTAAAATTTTTCGGAGCTTCCAAAATGTAGTATACACACAGATGCTACACCAACGGGGCCAAAATGGTTGCGTTCCTACCCTCTACAATTTCTGCTTCCTGGAGGACACCAGCGTAATTATATTTGGGTTATACATTCCCCACGATAACGAAATTTATAAGCCTTGCTGTTGGCAAACAAACCACTTTCTTCCGCGACTATTGCGCGTCTCTGACACGAAGAAATTACGATTTCTCCAGTCCGATCTTTTTTTTTTCTAAGAGGGTCGCTTCACTTAATTTGATTTGAATCCAATTAGGGGATGTAGAGGTAAACGTCGAAAATTACCACACGTTGGTTCAAGTCAACAGCTATCCACGTAATGCCTAACCTCTGCGTTTTTTGTTACGCAGTTCGTACTTACGGAAGTGGGGTTAAAAAGTCGGATATACACCCTAACAGATTAAGACATTAATACTCTTTATGCGACAATGGAAAATTTTACTTGTAGATTCGCTAGTTTAAATTTGACTTCCCCGAGACTGTGTGACTGCAGTATTGCAACTAATGATTCTGGGAATTTAATATTGGAAATCAACGAAAGACACGTCTACTGGAGTCTAGGTGTCGAGACCACAAAAATATTAATTCTTTAAAATAACATTATAACAAACATTCGTTTAATGAAACAATTTAAATATTGCGCGTCAAGAAAACAAATATCCGAACGAAATTGAAAAACAGGGGCGGATTTAGTGCGAATTTTAAAATAACATTACACAACTCTCAATTAGAGGTTTAATACTGATTGTTGTAGAATTTTACGTTTTGACTTTATCCAGTTTCTGGGATACCAGTCTAGGTCGGTGTTGCGGTTGCTCTCCTACAGTGCCTTCAAAGATTCTCGCCGCTGTTTTCTATCATTTCTATCTTTCCACTATTTTTTAAGCACTTACTAATGGCTTCAGTTCATTAATATCTAGGTTCTTTACGTTTTTTTTTACTAATATTTCTCTTCTTCCAAATAATCTTATTAGTTTCTTTGTAAGTAAGAGTAAATTCAAAAGGTCAAAAACCAACTATCGACTGCATCATCTCTAACAGAAAGATCACCTTAGGATACGCTAACATAGTGGGAGATTATAACCTAGACATGTACAACTGTTGTACAATTACTTGCTTTGGAAGAATGGGAGAAAGGTAGGCAGAATTTAGTATCGACTCTAACGATGAACCAAAAATACAACCTTAAAAGACCAGCAGAGAATTTACTAAACTGATAGAAAGTATTCTAGACATTTCCAAGATACCTCAAGATTAAGGTTACATAGTTTGAATGCTACAAGACATAGCCCTAATTAAGCAGAAAGGAAAAAAGAAAATTTCAATTTGAAAGATGCTTGTGTACTTTTGATATTATTCAATCGACCCTATACAAACTATCAAGATAATAGATGCCGTTCATTGTCACTTGCTAATAGTAACATACATTTAAGTTTAATAGTAGTTGGGAAATCGCAAATAAGAATTCTTTCTCCTGCTGTTCTTGCATTCGTAATTTACTAAAAGGAAATTATAAATTCCCAACATGAATTAGTTTACCTTGTTTACTAGAGTGGGTTTAATGCCAAGATTCTAAATACCCAATATCTAATCTTCCGACTTAATGTTAAGATACACTGTAAATGTGCCCAAGTTCAAGTTCATACTAATGAGAATGGTTCTGTGCAAAAGAACCACAGATAATTACCCTACCTGATCAATTAACTCGTGCAAGATTGTTTCACATCTTTATTGGTTTTTTTAGTCTTCCTCTCAGCTGCCTGAATTCTTTCTTTTTGAGAATCTTAGAGCTCGTTGGGCTTTATCTAAAAAGATGTAATAACATAATAATCATACCAAGTACCTACCTACATCACTTCTTACAAATAAAGGGTTTTCCAATAAGAGGTGTTATTTTGATATTCAAAGAAAAGTGCCATTTTTTAATATAAATGATCGGATGTTTATTTCATTATAAAGAGGAAGGTATGCCGTTAATAGTGGAAAATAACATCAGGCAAATGACCACCACGACCACGCTTACAGGACAATATCCTTTTCATGAAATTTTCCATAACCAAATCGCAAAGTGGCTGCCCTATGTCCTCGATAGCCTCACGAATTCCATCTTTGAGGTCTTGAATCGACGCTGGGCTGTTGGCGTAGACCTTCTCTTTCACGTGGCCCCAAAGAAAGAAGTCGCAAGGTGTTAAATCACAAGATCTCGGTGGCCAATTGTGATCACCTCTTCGAGAGATAACACGGTCCGGAAACTTTTTCCGTAAAAGATCAATGGTTTCGTTGCTTGTGTGGCACGTAGCGCCGTCTTGTTGAAAGTAAACGTTGTCCAGATCAATACCATCCAATTCCGGCCATAAAAAATCGTTAATCATCTCTCGATAGCGCAATCCAGTCACCGTAACTGTTGCTCCAGCCTCATTTTCGAAAAAGTAAGGTCCAATGACTCCGCCGGACCATAAACCGCACCAAACAGTCACACGTTGAGGATAGAGAGACTTTTCAACAATAACTTTTGGATTTTCTGAGCCCCAGATCCGACAATTTTGCTTGTTGACGAAGCCACCGAGGTGGAGATGGGCCTCATCACTCAAGATGATTTTTCGATGGAATTCTGGATCATTTTCATGCATTTCAACGACCCAATCAGCAAAGACACGACGTTGTTGATGATCGGCCGGCTTGAGTTCTTGTGTTAACTGGACTTTATAAGCCTTAAGACCCAAATCTTTATGCAAAACACGGTGTAATGACGTTTGTGGAATGGCTAATTCCAAAGAACGACGAGGAATGGACAAACCTGGGTTTTCTTTAACACTTTCGGCTACAACAGCAATATTCTCGGCTGTTCTTGAGCGACGTGCACGGGTTTTATTCTTCACATCACTAACTTGTCCCAAGAGCTCGAATTTTTTCACCAATTTCTGTATTGCGGTCCGACAAGGTGCTTCACGGTGACCCAAAAATGTTCGAGTTTTACGAACCGTCTCTGCCAAATTTTCACCATCTTTATAGTGAATTTTAATAATTTCAATGCGTTGTTGAAGCGTGTATCGTTCCATATTTATTAATGGCGTAGTTTCTACTTGTCAAATGTCAAAAAATGATAGCTTCAAAAGTGACATCTACCGAAATAGCGGGCTATTCAAAATAACACCTCTTATTGGAAAACCCTTTACTATAGGTAACCAAGAAGGCCATAAGTTAATAATTTTATTTCAACAGCAAAGATTTATCACTGATACTAAAATTCTGAACACGACTATATTATGATAAAGTCAAAAGAAAATATCTGGTTTGATCTATTTTATAAAGCATTTGTATGTTATTGCATGCACCAAAACAATTTTTAAAACATAAAGAAATTCTCCTCCCCTTGCAATATTACAGCGTTCGTTTTAAATTCAAGTTTTACTAGTTTCGAGTTATACAAAAGTGTTCACATCATAAGCTGTTGTAATCAAATAATACCATTGTTATAACCAACTATAAATAAACAATAAAAGCAGCATTCGAAACTTTTACGGTGGTTTAGAATGTCAATAAGCACTTTATTACGTGGGTCGTATTGTTTACGCCTTTTGTTTTCTGGCTCACAAAATCAGTTATTCGATATTGCAAACTCATAAACCAATTCAAAGATCTTTTGATTAATGAATTTAATGTGGTTCCGTTTTCATACTGCAGCACCAGAAGACAATTATCTTTAACTGCGGAGAAAACATTTTATAACCTCTAGAAAAAGGAAAATAAATGACTTTAAATTCTGCTTGCAATTTGGATATATGTTTTGCAGAGTCGTAAATTTTCCCGTAATACTCTTACAGATATTTCACCTTAAAATATGATTCTGTTGCTGCCAGAAGAGTATTGTGCCTCAATGAGGTTATCATTTTAAGTTTTTGCCCGTTTATCATGGTTAAGAAAACAGGTGGAGTTGCTCGTAAACGTGAGGAGTTCATTAATTTGTAAAATTATTTAGTCACCACCCCAAGCTTTAAGATTTCCACACAGGAAATGAAAATGTTACGAAAAGTTACTAAAGCGCTTTAATGAAATATTGTGTGTTCTCGTGTTTCAAACTTAACCGCTTTTGATTATGTACGTGTTAGTTGTTACACACGTATACACTTAACATTTAAAAAAATTATTTCTTTTTTCATATTTCACTCAAGTATTACATAAATTCAGAAACAAGTTAAATCCGAACAGTTTGACATTATCACGCTAAAATTCAGAATAAAAAATCGAAGTTTAAGAAACCGTAATTGCTAAGTGGTCGTCTTCCATAGAACGTTTGCAAACTCAACAAATAAACACTTACGCACAGAAATATCTAGATGTGACACCTTCGTTATTTTAAGGGTACTTTCCACGCGTATTTTCTTATTTTAACGAAAATCGTGGGGTAAACGGAAATTGAAAGACCACGAAAGAAATACCACCGCACTTTGGAGTGTTTTCTCAATATCATAGCTTCGCAATCTATTGAGGGTTTCTTCGGCAAACACGGCGATTGAGATGTCTTGTCAACACGTTTATTGGTTTTGAGAGCAGATATAACCGCCGTCTACTTCGGTTTATGAAAAATAAATCCCTAAAATAAATACTTCCCAAAATGGAAATACACTAACTCTTCATTTTGTTATTGCCATTGATTTTTCAGGAATTTTTTTTATTTAATATTTTAGTATGTTTGCAGTGATGTTTATAAAGGAACATTGATAAAAGGTAATATTCACCCATAACGATAGCACGGATTTAACTACCTTTCAATATCAAACAATGTATTACGAAAACATTTTAAAAGACGAATTTATTTCATTTAATTGGTCTAACTATAACTTTGCTGGTCTAACAAGTATCAATAAAAATTCAAAAACATAAAAACAAATTCAGTTTTATTACCTTTCCCCAAACACATTTCGGCACATATTGAATGTTCCATATTTATTTGCAAAATTCTGTGTTAGTGCCAGCAGTTTAGTAAATTTCCAAAATGAATCATCATAATCTTTTGTTTTTAGACTAAAGTTAACATATGATGACACTCGCACAATATTTCTCTTGCGATAATATTAACTTCTCAATTCTTTCTCACACATTTGTCCAATAACGAGTATGGAAAGACCCTAAAAGTAGTAGAAATCTGAGTTGCAGCATCTCCACCTGTACGAGGTATGTGAGAAAAGTAATGAGACTGATTTCATACTAACCAAAGTTTTTATTTTTTTCAAACAACAATGTTATCCCCTTCAAAGTAGTTGCCTTGGGCAGCTATACACCGGCGGAGTCGTTGTTCCCACTCTTGGTAGCAGCACTGGAAGTCTTCAACTGGTATGGCTTTTAACTGGTCGGTCACAGTCTTTTGAATGTTCTCCAGAGTTCCAAAATGACGTCCTTTTAGGACATGTTTCAATTTCGGGAAAAGGAAAAAGCCACAAGGACTCAAATCAAGTGGATTGGGGGGATGAGGAACAACAGTAATGCGTTTTGAGGTCAAAAATTCACTGATGGAAATTGCTGTGTGACACGTAGCATTGTCATGATGTCTGTCAAAATTTGATGCACGGTGAAAGTGTTTAAATTTAACTGTTCACTCATCATCCTTATTGTTAAACAACGGTCTGATCTCACAAGAGCCCTCACACGTTCAACGTTTTCGTCAGTTTTTGAAGTTGAAGGTCTCCCTGAGCGAGGATCATCTTCAACGTGTTCTCGGTCGTCCAAAAATGATTTGTGCCAGCGGAAAACTTGTGCTCTTGATAAGCACCGTTCCCCATAGACCTGATTCAACTTTTCAAAAGTCACACTCGCGGATTCACCAAGTTTAACACAAAACTTTATTGCACAACGTTGCTCTAAATTCCGATGCTCCATTTCTGTAACACACAACAAAAACACAACTTCACTGATGGCGCTGTCAAAAATAATGTGTTAGCTGTACGGAGTTGTAACTCGGACTGAGGAAGTGGAAGCGATAAACAAACCGGTTTAGCACAGGCCAGTAGACACAACATTGCCAGATCTCCCGCAGTGTTGCCAGTCTCATTACTTTTCTCACACACCTCGTATACCAATAGATCTGATTCTCTTGCATATTAATGTTTAACTTTACGTTATCGCTCCAGAACTATTTCAAAGAAAACTCAATTTTTTTATTTTTTAGTTTTAGGAATTGGGGGGTAATGGTATCCAGAAACATTTGTAGTACAGCTCAGCTCTTTCATCAAACGAACTAAGAAACTGCTTATCCGTATAATACAGGTGTAAAGTATCCATTATAAAGAGTTTCATATATGAAAACCAAAACTATAGAAAGTGCTAGAAGCATACTTCCTTCATGTGCGAAGTATGAAATTTAATGCCCGAGACAAAGCCGACGGTATCAACAACACTAACACTTGAAATGCTACTTCTTGCACTTGTAAGGTAATACCATTACAATCAATGCAATAATGTAACCAATGCATTGAAGAATCTGGTAGTGATAGGCAGTGTTGTTCTGGACGGTATACATGAGTATACGCTGTATACCTATAAGAATGTGTTTAGGTAAACGCAGACGTATACTCGAAAGCACTGACGTTGCGATCCAAAGTTTTTTATCAGGTGTAGCAGCTTTTGTGAGATTTATCTTAGTATCTAACTGCGATAAACTTTAATTTTAGTAATATTTTTTATTTCGTTGGTTACTTTTAAAGATAACAGGCTTTATTTATCCTTCCGAGTACAGTATCTCAAATAGTACACGAACAGCCAGTTGACGTTCATCGGATGTCCAAAGTCCGGCGATGAACTTCCACTGTACGTGTAATTTCTGGCTAACGGTCATCCATGTGACATATACTTGTCACAACTTTGGACATTTACCGGACGTCCGTTTCTAAACGTAATTTGAATGTAATTTGTACATGGTCATTTGATAAACGTTCAAAAACGGACGTCCAGTGAATGTCCAATTTATTTTCATGAACCTCCAGACTAATTTTGGACAACAAATGGATGTCCGGTGCTATATGGGATGTAAACTGAGAGCGCCCATCTGGTTGGACATTTTTTAGCTAGTTTTGAAATTTTGAGAAGTGATTGTAAATTTTTCTTATTTATTCACATTTCAAAGTGTAAGAAGCAATAGAAATAAACACCACATGCAATTTTGATAAAGTAACACCTTTAAAACCGCTAGAGCTCAAGACCTCTTCCAGGAAAAATTATTTCGAACGAAATATCGAGCTTACTATAGTTTCCTAAAATTCAATCTTCTAACAAAGACGATTTATTGACACCACTTGTCAACTTAAAGATATTTCTTTTATTTCACAAATGAATGCATTAAATTATTGTTTTATTTTATTTCATTACTTGTTTTTGTTTTGCACATGTTTAAAACCACTATTCGTCCCGCATTTAACAGAATTATCTCGCAAACCATCGTCCTGCATTCTTCCCCAAGCGAACCTCCTGGTGTTTCGTTGACAAGTTCAGAGAAGACTCCAGGGTCCGATCAGGAAAATTGACTACGAGCTACGACCCTGCCTTAACACAGAAAATGACCCAAGACATAATTTGGCAATACAACTTTGCTGATACGTAAAGAGAAATTATATCACCAGTAGCAATTTCTATAACTAAGAAATATTATAGACAACATCAATTGATTCTGCACTGACGAGTCTTAATAAGCATTTGACAATGACCTGGGAACATTTCTTAATTGTTGCGTTTGCTTCCATATCCGTACATACCAAGAATCATTACGAAACGTAAATCACAACTCATTATAATCCAGTAACGCGTTTCATTAAAAAGTTCAGTTTTTCCGTTTTTGTGTACGGTCCATAAACGATACAGATACCTCACAGGCTGTACCCTCGGGCAGCTGTAATTTATTATCGTTAAGAATGTCCACGCATGCCGAATTGGTAAACAAACTACTTTTCTCCCCAATTTTGGGAGTATTTAGACTTAAAAGAGAAGATTTAAATAGATTTTAGGAAAACATTAGGCATTACAAAGCTAGGTTCGTTCAACGTTAAACTTTTGTAAGCTAAAGTTCCCATTGAAATGATATAGGCCCTAGACGACATCTGAGTGGATATAATATATCAAATTTGCCAAACAATATAGGAAACATGCACGTGGTCAGAGGATTGGGCAAAATCAGTATATATTCTTCTTCATAAAAAAGGATCAATGGAATAATGCAGCAATTATCATACAATAGCATTAATCACACACTGCAACAAAATAATGCTACACATACCTAATACTAGAGAAGATAAAACCATTCGTACTACCTGAAATTGCGGAAAAACATGCAGGTTTCGTTCCAGGACGTGGCACTAGACAACAAATATTAAACGTACATCACGACATATCTGTGCTTTATTGATTACAGCAAAGCCTTTGGTCTAGTGAACTGGTGGAAGATGTGGCAGATTCTCTTTGAAATGGAAGTGCCACATCATCTGATTCTACTGATGAGGAATCTATACAACAACTGCCCTCAGATCAGAGTGAACAAGGAACTGACTGAAAAGACGAAAGGTAAGGCTGCATACTAAGCCCAATTCTATTTAACATATTGGCGGAAAGAAGATTTGCAATCTGAGATATGCAGATGATACAACTATTCTCGCTAACTTCGAAGCGGAATTAAATCAACTACTAAGAAAAAATTTAAAACATCTTCACAGAGGTAGACCTCAAAATAAATAAAAGAAGAACAAGGATCGTGATGATAGATAGGGATAGCAACACCTAAAACCAGTTAACGAAAATAAACAATATCACCGTTGTAAATCATTTTGTGTTTGGGGTCTATAACTGATACCGGTGGGTGTACTGAAGAAATAATGGGGAGATCAGCAATTGCAGAAAATGCGATGGCTAAACTAACTAAGATTTGGAGAAGCCACGAAATAACCGTAGACACCAAAATCAGACTGGTCAGATGCTTAGTCTTCTCAGTTTTCCTCTATGCATCGGAATGTTGGACCCCTAAGGAAGCTGATAAAAAGACCATAAATGCGTTTGAGATGTTTTGCTGGAGACGAATGTTGAGAATCCCTTGGGTAGATCGCAGAACAAATATGTCAATACTGGAACAACTGAATATCAAGAATAGAGTAAGAACGCATAACAGAACAAGTAATAAGCTACTTGGTCTGGAGAAGCTTACGATACAGGAAAAGGTGGAAGGTAGAAGAAATCGAGGTAGATCCCCCACAAGATACACCGACCACATTGTTGCAACTATTGGCGCTCCACTGTCAGAATGTGCAAGAATGACGAAGGCCAACTTATGATATCACGATACCTATGTCAGGTTAACGACTGAGAAGAAAAAGACGCTAGAATTGTATGAATTTCTCCAATCACATTTTTTTTAATTTTAAGTGTCATGTCGCCTTTCAACGACTTTTCATTGGAAGAAGTCAAAGAGAACAAAATATGCCGTGTGTTTGCAGTTTGTACCACTAATACACGTTATCATCTTTTAAGCCGTCCTGATGTGTCCAAGAGCAATCAGTAAGTGGTAGCATTTACATCTTGAACTCCCTGGATGGTGATGGTTGGTAGCACCATAAAAGGAGTAAGTACACTAACTTTCATCAGAATTTGAGCTCATGGATGTCATACCCTAGTTGAACTAACGTAGAATGATCTGATTATCTGATATTTTCAATAAATTCTCATAAATAATAATAACTGTATACTAAAATCATGCGGTGAAAAATTTTAAAAAGATTCAAACATTTATAAAACGTTCAATAATGTAAATAAACAAAGAATCTTATACAATATTTCGAATTATGAGTCATTAAGACTTTAAATTTGGCAACACCTATATGATCAAACGGAAATTAATAAAATTGAGTATAGGTGAGGATAATATCTATGTGGTAGCATGATTAATAAGTTGTAATGTTTTCGTTGTTGTTTCTACTATTTAATTAAGATTTATACTTTTTAACGTCATTGGGAATCGTTTTCAAAACTCAACAATAAATGTTTTGCTAATTCTGTGTTAAATAAAAAGAAAAACAAAAGTTTCATTTTCCAAGAAATTTTTTGGCTTTCCATAAAAAACTTATTAGTCTAATCATATAATTCAAACCGCATATTTATCCAAGTGATTAATGGTAAATTTTTTAGCAATTCGTCCACACTGTTCCTTGAGAAATTTACAAAGTTATCTGCAGGCACTTGGTATAGTAAATATAGGGTCACATTAATGACTAGAAATTCCAAACTACATGTTTTTACATTAAAACTAATTTTTGATACTTGGCATAAGGAATGGTCCTGTAGGCTTATCGTACACTAATGAATTGAATTTATACGGTACATATACGTGGTAATTTATTCGTAGTGTAGAGATGTTTCTTCCATGAAGTGCTGATCAAAAGAGAGAGAGAGAGAGAGAGAAATCTGGTCGTCGTCGTCAACGATATAATGCCGCCGAAGGCAGCCGACTATTTAGAAGAATAAACTTCTCTTTAGCCAAATGCAGTAGAGTAGTTGGGGGTGTCAGTGCTGGAGCACGATATGTGCTTATGGAGGCTGGATGAGAGATATGACGGCAAGTACCGAGTAGGCATCCACGCCAATCCCCGAGGGCAGATGTTAATGTCGAAGGTCCGACGACGTAGTGAGGCAGTCAGCGCGCGAGGCCGCCTAGCAGTGTTGTGATGTATCTAGGTACAAGTATCTAGATACTTTTAAAATTTTGTAACTGTATCGGTATCTAGATACATTTTTTAGGATCTAAGTATCTAAAACGTTCAGGTACTTTTTAAGATACCTACTTCTTTGTTTGTTTTCTTTCACTTTTCAAATATATTACTTTGTAACTTTTCAACAGAATCTCTGCAGGCTGCCTTCTTACACCCCGAAGAAACAGAATGTCCGATAATACATTTGAAATGCATTTAATGTTAGAAAAGACAAAATCTATCTGAAATCATATAATTATGTTGTAACAAAAATTATAACAATAATAATTAAATATTTTGGTAAATATTCAAAATTGTTTGGATTAATGTTTAATTCCTTTCAAATTATTTGGTGCTATTCTTGACAAAAGGACGCAGGTAATTAACCTAAAATTACTAAAAAAATCGCTCAAGGTTTTTTGTTGATAAAAGTATCTATAAAAGTATCTAGATCCTTAAACACTAGGATCTGTACCTGTATCTAGGTACTCTCAAAAATCAGTAACTGTATCTGGATCTAGATATATTTTTCAGAATGGATCTGTATATGTATCTAGATACTGTAAAACATGTATCTGTCACAACACTGCCGCCCAGAGTTCAAGACGTCTCTATTAAGCTTGCCAAAGGACACCCAACGAACCGCAGCATCAGCACCGGCATTAAATTGCAATTGTGTTTGAAGAACGAATCACTCATAAACGGCTCGATGAACTTCATGGCTCTATGGAGTACCTAGACAAGTCTCTACCTCCGTCATCTCAAGTTCTCAAATTTTACCGCAAGAGAGTTAGTTGCGTTGCCGTGTTAGAAACGCGGCGGCTCCACCACTCACGGGAGCAGTATTGTTCGAGGGCGCTTGTGACGGTGGCGTTCGGCCTCGTCGTAGTCTCCCAACGCACTGATGAGGGGGTTTGTGTGATCCGCGAGCGAATCATACAGGCGCACTGCGGACTCCTTGATGAAGTCCGCTATTGTGACTAGCCCGGCGTCCTCATGCAACTGGTCGTTGCGAACATACCAGGGCGCGTCGAATGCCATTCTCAGGGCCTTGTTCTGGATAACCTGGAGCTTTTTCACGTGTGATGTCGCGGCGTATCCCCAGACCGTAGCTGCGTACGTCATAGTCGGACGGACGATCGCCTTATATAACCTCAGCTTGTTCTCGGAAGAAAGCTTGCTTCGTCGGTTAATTAAGGGATACAACTTGGCTGAGACCGCCTTCGCGCGACTGGCACACTTATCGATGTGAGAAGCCCAAGTCAATCTAGCGTCAAGGGTGACGCCCAAGTATTTGGCTTCCGTCCTCCATGGAATCGGACGACCGAACATAACGACGTCGCCGTCGGGACGGTGGCGTCGTCTAGTCATCCAAATCGCAGTGCTCTTATCGGAGTTGACTTCGATCCGCCAGGTTCGAAACCACTCCTCGAGGTCCTCGACAGCCGTCTGCAGATATCGCATGACGAGTCGTGGTGCCACGGAGCTTGCCAGCAGGGCAGTATCATCCGCGTACACAGCGAGCTTCGTATGGGGCGTCATCGGGAGATCTCGCACGTAGATGCTGAAGAGCGCCGGAGAGAGGAGCGATCCTTGGGGGACACCCGCGGAAAGCGACCTCGACGACGATCTGGAACCGTTCAGCTTGATACGGAAGCGTCTGTCCCGGAGGTAAGACGCGACCAGCTGAACGAGCGCGCGTCATAAACGGCTCTTCTCAGAACGGTATTGGTATGCTCCGTAGAATGTTGTTGTGTATTGCTGTGTAGTTAGGTGGTTGTGTGCGTAGTGTGTGTTTATGAGAGATCAAGACCAGGCGCACTGATTATATCTGTATTGGCCGGATGGTATTCCTCCCTCTGCTGTCACTTGCACGCAAAGCATTCTCGTACCCGGGGGGCAGATCGTCCTAAAATAACTATACTAAAACCGGCGAACCAATGCAGTAATAAAAGTGCGTGATCAGTGCGTGATCAATGCAAGCTCTTTTTCAATTGGCTGAAAAACATGTGCTTGAAGCCGGTTTCACACACGGAAGTGTGAACATCACTGCATTATTATATAGCGATGTATACAGAAACCAACATAATCTAAAACCTTCGTGCTTCCGTTTTACTTCTTGTGTTTATTTTGTTTGTAAATTTTGTTTTTGGACTATAAACTTTAACGTAAATACCTAAACACTACATATTTTAAATTTGGCGGGTATTTTATTCAAACTTGCTAGTGTAAATTGGACGTCGACTCAGATGGGTACTAGCGCATACTGTCCATGCGACTTTCACGTGATCACTGCATTGGTTCGCCGATTTTAGTATGGGCGAATGTGCGCGATCTTCGAATGCTGGCTTGCCACATTCCTGATTGGATAGTCAAAATACCAGATCACTCTAACATGGTTTTGGTCAAAACGTGTTTATGCAACTCAAGTTGTTATATGTATACAATAATAAAACAAGATTTCTTCAAGTCAAAACCCTTTGTAGAAGCTTACACACCACGGCTACCCCAAGGAGGGCAGTGAACCTAAACACTTTAGAAAATCCACCTGTATGCTTTGGTAACTCAGACTCCAGATAATTTTACATAAAATGTACGGAATTAAACTTAAACTAAGCTGTAACAAAGCAATTTCTAATTCTAGCGAGTAAAACACTTTGAAGAGTAGCTTGTGGTATTTATTAACATACAGCAATGCAGATGTTACACCAAAATATCTAACCTTACTTCCAAAAGTGATAGATTCAGTTTTAACATAAGTTGAATTTTACAAAAACGCAATAATTAAACTTGAAGGAGAATTTCTATCAAAACTTTCAGAACTTGGTATCGCAAAACAGTATAAAATATTAATTCACAGACAAGTAATGTCGGACGACGGTTTGACGGTTTAGTACACCAATTTCAATTAATTTTTATTACAAGAACTAAAAATCTTTGTAAATTCTAGTAACAATTAAATATTAAAGTTTTGGAGACTTGATAACTACTTTGAGATTTTGGTTTGACTGTTTCAAAATTAGACATCGGCACTGATTGTAAAACTTTCAAAACAATCAATTTCGTCAAATACCTTTGCTGGAGTCTGATATAAGGATACAGAACGCAAAATAAACCGTAAACGTCCTGGCGGCTTTGACAATCAGAATTAACACATGGGCTGAAAAGTCCCAGGCCTAACAAATAGATGGCGCTAGTTCTATTGCATTCACCGCTTTTTCAGTTAGTACTGGCCTTCAAAAGACAGCTGTTAAAATTTCATGATATTCTATTCATTATTTTGTGAGTTATTGTCCTAAGAGTGACGCTACTTTTGTTATTTTCAAAACAATGGATCAAAAACAATTTCGTGTTTTAATTTTACACTGCTTCTTGATGGGAAAAAATACCGTTCAAGCGAAGCAATGGCTTGAAAAGTGTTATGGGAACTCCGCTCCATCAGAAACAACAATAAAACGTTGGTTTGCTGACTTCAAACGTGGTCGTAGAGACACCGATGATGCAGAACGCAGTGGACGTCCAAATGAGGCGGTAACACCAGAAAACATCAAACAAATCCACAAAATCGTTTTGAATGATCGAAAAGTGAAGTTGCGTGAGTTAGCTGACATTGTAAAGATATCAAAAGAACGTGTTGGCTTTATATTGCATGAGCATTTGACTATGAGAAAGCTCTGCTCAAAGTGGGTGCCGCGTTTGCTCACTGTTCACCAAAAACAAGAACGTGTTGATGTTTCTGAGCAGTGTTTGGCCATGTTTAAACGTAGCAAACCGGAATTTTTGCGTCGATATGTGACAATGGATGAAACATGGATCCATCACTTCACTCCGGAATCAAAACGATCGTCATCTGAGTGGACAGCAACTGGTGAATCTCGTCCAAAGCGACCGAAAGCACAACAATCGGCTGGAAAGTTTATGGCCTCGGTATTTTGGGATGTGCGTGGTGTAATATTCGTCGACTATCTTAAGAAGGGAAATACCATCAACAGTGAATATTATATAGCGTTATTGGAGCGTTTAAAGGCCGAAATTGCAAAGAAACGACCGCATATGACAAAGAAAGAAATTTTGTTTCATCAAGACAACGCACCGTGTCACAAGTCAATCAAAACAATGGCAAAACTACATGAATTGAACTTCGAATTTCTCCCACATCCACCGTATTCGCCAGATTTGGCTCCCAGCGACTACTGGCTGTTTGCAGACCTAAAACAAATGCTTGCCGGTAAGAAGTTTCGCTCGAATGAAGAGGTTATCGCTGAAACTGAGTCCTATTTTGAGGCAAAAGATAAATCGTTCTACAAAAGTGGTATTGAAATGTTAGAGCGGCGCTGGAATGATTGCGTTGTTCTTGATGGAAATTACGTTGATGAATAAAGCTAATTTTGAACAAAAAAACCGTGTTTTCTTTGTTAGGCCTGGGACTTTTCAGCCCATGTGTTATTTGTAGGCGTTAATTCAATCTGTCAATTTGACTTGAGGTTACAAAAGGACCCATGAAACAAAATTATTCACAGAGTTCACAGGACGGTACTGCACTTAAAACTTAAAGTTTCTTAGGTGGAGATAGCTATTCACCTTTAGTTATGAATTCATAATGATACACATACTATAGAAATCAAGCGTACTAAGATTTTGGTGTACTTTTGAGCGGTATACAGATAAATATACAATTTTTGTTTGTAAAGTCGCCACATACTTTACGCTTAAATTATGCAGTAATAAGTGTTTTTTAAATTTTGTGTACGGACGCGGCACAAATGAGCCGTAACTTAGCGACAGTTTAATTTTTGTGAATTTAAGAAAATTAACGACGTTGGTGATATACCTAACCTGTTCACGTTGTTTTTATATGAGACCAAAAAGTCAAGGAACAGTTTGAGTTGTGTGAATCAAAGCCAGTTGATTGTGATACAAAGTACCGACACCAAACAAAAGACGATCGCAAATTGAGCTCAATAACGATTTTCTTTCCGTTGGAGGCGCTGTTGTTCTAGATTAAACGGATTAAACTTGACAAATTTAAACGTCAGTTTATAAGTGTAAGGTTATTAAAACTTAAATTTTAGAAAAATGTAATAAAGAATGCGTTTTCGGAAACTTAACTTGTATTTTTGATCTGATCATACAAATTACATGGCAGAGTTATTTGGATTAATCAAATTCATTCAGGAACGGTTGCGCAACCATTACGAAATCTGTTTTACAGCAATTTATAAAAATATAATTGAAGGGGTGGATGGATAAAAGTGCTATGTGACATTTTTCCGTTTTTTGAGATTTCAGTGTGAATAAAGATGTTATGATGTGCTTTAGTAACCTATGGTATACCTTTCCTAGTCAGTCAAGCGTTACCTAATTCCGATATAAGATATGGAGTACATAAAGGTGCTATGTAACACAATTCTTTCGTAAATGTGAATAAAGGGGCTAACATATCACAATGCAAAAATGTCACATAGCACCTTTATCCATCCACCCCTTCAATTGTGAAAGTGATGAAGATGATGACGAGGTAATAGAAAATATGCACTTGCTCATACAAACTTTGCAAAGAATAAAGAACACGCAACAAGGCATTAATAATTACTTTTTTCTAACATTTAAATTTTAATAACCTCAAACTTATAAACTGACGTTTAAACTTGTCATATTTAATCTAGAACAACAGCGCCTCTAACGGAAAGGAAATCGTTATTGAGCTCAATTTGCGATCGTCTTTTGTTTGGTGTCGGTACTTGGTATCACAATCAACTGACTTTAGTGTGAATGAGATGCAAAATCGTGTAAATGAGGCTTTTTAATGTCAAAATGACTTTGACATACCTTCTTGAAATTTCAAGGTTAGGTATGTTAGTTAGATTTAAATTTGAAAAAGTCAAGTATTTTTTGATTTAATTGTCTGACAAGTATGAACTAAATTTTATGGTGCAACATTTTTAAAGATATGAAAAGCATACACGCATAAAATACTTTCAAAACTAAGTCAGTGATGTAACTAAAGAAAGCAAAATAACCTAACATGTTTGTGAATCGTCAAACTCCTCCTATCAAATTTGTTCATAAAATGTATTGGATAACAATATGTTAAAACCTCTTACCTAGATTTTACTTTGAGAAAATGGCCTGCATTCCTTTTTAAAAATCATACATCTGCATATCCATAAACGTAAATTTAGATAGGGATATTGTCATATCACCATCAATATTTATGTAAGTTTCTGCTTTCCAAGAAAAATATCAGAGAAAGAAATTAAAACAACAGAAATATAGAATTATGTTATCTTTTTACTTTATAAAATTATAAACTACCTTTCTATGTATATATACAGTACACATTTTTAGAATAATAAATAACAATATCTTTGCTTACATTCTACGCTACTAGTATGTTCAAAACACATCATATTACTCTTATTAAATAAATACTAAAATCTAAAAATAATGTATCACATACAGCAAATTAAAGATATAAAAGTACTTTAAATAACTTACACACTAAGAATTATTATTTCTTAAAAATAAAAAACAAAATAAAAACATGATATCAATTGGTAACAGAATTGGGTCCAATAGTTTTCATAAGTTTATAACAATCTTGCAGTCTTTTCTTATCTCCAATTCTTTCCAATGTTTTAGCAGCTTCGGCCAACATACCAGCTCGTTCACCTGGTGATGATAATAATTGACCAGGAAGATGTCGACATGCCATGTATAAGGCAGTTGCATGTTGGCGTTCACTGCCCACTTCTTGCTGATTCTTATCTGTAAAAAAAAAAATAATCCTGTAATCAAGGTTTCCAAGGTACAGAATGTTAAAAGTTTTATATAAAATGCCTTTGTTTTTCAATCTCTCAGAAGAAAGACATACGATATTAGGATCGAGTTTTTACAAGATATGTTATAGCACTGAAAAAATGAGTAATTTGTTTTGATCACGATCACATGTTTTACAATCAGGATTAATAGAAGACGATTCAAACCAATTAAAGCGAAAGAACAAATATTGAAAAGCATCACAGTATAAGGCAATGTTTTTAGCTAGAATTCAAACCAAAGTATATTTTTGGGTCTATAACAAAAATAAAAGAAACTCAAACTTTCCTCTGTCCATCTACTTCTTGTTTGCTAATTGTATAACATACACAGGTTTGCTAATTAATTACACACGTGCTATACCTGCAATAACTCTTGGTATAGCCCTCACCATAAGAATAAAATATTCGAGAGCGCGAGATATCACCTCGCAACACTTCCAGTGACTACTCTACCGCATGCCTATGGGCATCTCACTTTTCCAAGTTATACTATCAAATCCGATTTCAGGTACAAGGAGTACTTTTTCGGAAAAAAGGCGTATTACACTTTTTACGTATTTTTACTTTTATTTGCGATGGTTAAAGTTTCGAGTTGGCAAGACATATGGTTCTGGTACAAATAACAAAAAACCAAGAATAACGAATTCACAAGAAATTTTAAGATTTCCTATCTTCGAGATTCTTCTGGCTATTCTAACCGAATTTAGAGGCAAAAAGTACAAAGGTGCAATCTCAGCATTAATCACGCAAAAATAACGGCGGTAGAAGAGATAGAAGGGGAACGGCACCTCCGTCTAGGTTTAGAGGATCTTTTTGGAAAGATTCGGCATTTGCTTACAGAATCATGTATTGGTCACTAGAATACATTTACTGCAGAAGATTCATCTCTCTATATTAGGGGTGTCCATTCCAAGGCCGTATTTGCAATGTTTTCAGTCTTTCGCGTTTTCGACCTAGAAAATGGCCTTGTAGGGAAAAAGTGCATTGCACCTTTTTTTTCCCCCATCCTATGGCGCATCAAAGTATTGCAACTGTGTTTCCCTATGAACTCGAATAACTGCCCGAAAAAGGTCCAAAAGAAGAAAAATTACGTCTTTTTGTTCTAATTGACCCCAAAAATGACAAATTATAGCCACCTAAACTTATTAACCTGACAATGCCCCTTAGTTTTAAAAAATTCTAGCTGGATTCTAAGCGTGCCATGGAGAAAAACGCGAAGTTTATCGAATCGAATCAAGTCCAGTTTTCTCAAATAGATAGACAGGCCTTCTAGAACATAAATCTCGAATATTATGTTGATCAGACTATTCGGACGGTTTTGGTGGGGGGTTGCAAAATTCGCAGATTTCCGAATGGTTTTTTGAGGGGCTTTGCGATTTCTTGGTTTTTCATAGAATTCTGTCTTCTATCCCGCCATAGTGCTTGAGATGCTGTGTCGACAGGTGAAAATCAGACTCCCGCAGCCCTTACAGTTTCAGAGCTAGGAGTCTTCCTAAGTTAAAGTCCAAATCGTAAGAATCGGTTCAAGCGGCTTCAGATGCAGGTGAAGATCTTCAATCGAGGTGCTAAATGCCACTTCAAATATCTTCTCAAATAACTGTATCTATGGTAATTAAGAATGATCAGGTTAGTCCGGTTCAATTTTCATACATGTCTCAAACATAACCTCAAATTGTCAAATGTAAAATACTGATTGAAAACAATAAATGGGACTGGTGTTGTCAACATTAGTTGTAGTTGTTTTGTGGCTGAGGCTTCAGATCACAGTTCCCTTAGACCTTATGGCTTCAACTACTATGCTCATTTCTCCAGCAACTGAATTTAGCCGAACCCAAGGTTTTGCAACCCTGGTAGGTATTTTTAACATGCAACTTCTGGAATATGGCATCCTTTTCCAGATTTCGTCCGTGTGAAAAATCTCATAACCTTGGCCGGGAATCGAGTCCGCAACCAATGGATTGATAATAATTAGATAAGTAACTATCAGAGCCACCAGGGCTCCCATCAACACTATTGTTTGATGATACTGTTAGAATATAATACATTTATATATAATTTGTGTCAGGTAGTGCCCTCTATGGCATAAACATTGTATTATTGGTATTGAGGTTAGTTTCAAGATTGATGGAACAATGGTGGTACGAGAAGTCGATGAAAGAACATGTAAAGAAAGAGTTTGGTTATTATTTAAAGATGTATGTTAATTTAGAATAAACAATTAAAATATAAGTGTAGTATTCATTTTATTAACAGATATAAATTTGACAGATATATTTTGGGGAAAAGGGAAGACATGAAAAAAAGAACAAGAGCAAAATAGAAAAAGATAAGTATGTTATTCCTTTACTGCCCCTAAAGGGAGTTAGACATGTATATCCTCTCGTTTTAAAAATAAATTTATTTGTGTAACATTAAGGCTATTTATGAGATTCCGATATAATCCTAACAAGTTTTTGTTTTTACATTCAGAAGCAAGCAGCAGACTATTTTTTTAAGTTTTCATTGGATAAACTATAACTCTTATCACTGCAATATAAATACTACATAAAGCAAGATTCGCTTGGTTTTGCATTTCTTTATACACTGATAAACATATACAGTGTGTTCAGCAAGGAATGGGACAGCGCGATATCTGGGGAACGAATACAAATTCTAAATTTCTGAAAACTTTGTTATAAATGTAAGGTAGGGGCACACATTTTGTGATAAAAATTTTTTAAATTAAATGCGTCACCGCTAGGTGGCGCTACCTAACTTAATTTTTTTAAATGGAATACCCAGCTTTGTATTCGATATAATCGGTTGCCACTTGAAAGTGACAGAACTGATGCAAAACTGAATGACACTTATTTGAGGTTATATCGTGTACAGTCTGTTAAATAAGAATGTGTACGGCATAATCGTAAGAAAATCAAAATACAATTTAATTTTTTTGAAACATTATTTTCTTTACTAATGCACAATATAATTAGTAAGAAGTCCAGTCACCGTTGTTACTTAAGATGGTCCTTTCCTTTTCCAAACCATTTATCTGCAGATGGTACTAACGCCCGCTGGTAGATTTCCTTCATAAATTTTGCGTCTAGATTTTGTTTAAATATCAATAATCTTCTAAAACCTCTTCTGTTAAAACATCCCCAAACGTGGATCTTTCCAGGGTGTTTCACAATGCGCTGAATGAGTTTTTTACCTTTTACACACCACACATGTTTAATAGATGTTGACAACCAAAATGATGCTTCATCCGTAAATATTACATTATCCCAATCTCAATTCAAGTTTTCTTGTGCCCACTCCATTCGGTATTTTACCTGAAAGTCGGTAAGAAGTGGTTTTAATAAAGCACTTCGATGTTTGATATCGTATTCATAAAGGCGGTTTCTAATAGTTATTTTAGATATTTTTATTGCCTTTTTAGAAAGTTTTTGCTGAGCTTTATCCAGGGTAAGTGATGGGTTTTGATTGAAAAGGTTGACAATGACATTCTCTTTTCTAGAAGTAGTCTTTCTAATTTTTCCACGGTTTGGAAGATCATCCACGTTTTTATGTATGCTATAATGCCTTACCCACTTCTTAACAAACGATTTTGATTTTTTATGATCTTGGCAGCAGCTCCTAGTGACATTTTTGGTCCCTTTTCATGGCAACACAAGAAGACTCAGCAGCACTCATTATTAACAGACATAATTACTCCAGTAATAATGAAACATGTACTATGTTTGTTACACTGCGCCATTGACAGATATGCAGTATTTTTGTTTTTACATAGCCTACCTGATATTTCTCAGTATTTTGTCTACTTATGCTGTACACGTTCTTATTTAACAAACTGTAAATAAAAAAATAACAATACATTTAACATAATGACTACAGAATGAGATTGTGGAGGCCACTAACTGTGATCCAAATTAAGTAAAGAGAGTTAACAACTTAATAATAACCGTCCTTTCAAGATTTTTTTCAGTAGTAATATCCCAAGGGCATCGATAATTACAAAATAATTTTAACGCAGTTTTCGAAAGCACATTGCTTGGTAACACCTGTTACCTTAAAGCAAAGTGCTTGAGAAAGTCGTACTGTTGATGTTGTGAGTAAGTGGCTCAGATGAATCAAGTGGATGGTGGCAACCTGATCCCATATTCAGCCTCTAAAGCATTCTGTTTACTACGTACATCCATTAACATTTACATCAAAACCATTACACTGTCTTAGCACATCAATCCATTATAGTTTTTCTTGATACAGGTACAACATACACATGTTTACATAAATTTACAAGTTAAAACAAAAAAACAAAAACAAAAACAAAACAAGGATACTACAACAGAGATCACAATCAATTAAAACACCAACTTACCCTAGTCAAACTGCCACTTACCGCTTTCATTTGTTCGACTTAGGATGAGTTTGAGTATACAAATATACAGAGTGGCCCAATGAAAACGAAACAGACTGAATAAAGTCTCACAAAAATAATTTTTCGAAAAAACGCAAAACCACGTCGATTTGTATTGGGAGGGGGACATTTTTTTAAGTACAATTCAAATCTTAAACTTCAACCCCCTAAGAGGTGGGAGGAAAGATGTTTCTATTATTTCCAAAGAAAAGTGTAATCATTTCACCCTTTCTACAATCGAGTAACTGTATTGTAAGTTTTTCTTGATTTACAACAACAAATACTACAAAATTGCCATCCACACTAGAAAAATTAAAAATAAATATGACACCCTGTATCTCCCAAACAAATCAACCAAATTTAAAAATTCAAACGAGACAATATGAAGAACTGAAAGACTTTTCTAATGATGTGCCACTTGAACCCCCTTCCCATTAGAAATTTTTGAGGGATTGATGCCCGCTCCTAGGGGGTTGAAATTTAGGATTCGAATTGTACTTCAAGAAATGCCCCCTTTTCAATACAAATCAAAGTGTTTTTGCATTTTTTCAAAAAATTATTTTCATGAGAGCTATTCAGTCTGTTTCGTTTTCGTTGGGCCACCCTGTATATCACTAATTCATATTGCTATCGTCATTCAAATTATGGAAAAATTCTAGTTAAAGAAAGAGAGTACACTAGATTAGATGAAATAAAACAAAAATAAACAAAAACAAACTAATAGTATATTACTTAACGAGCATGCAATGGTTATTAGTTTCCGCAAGGATGAAGTCAATGAATGAAGCAATCATCCAAGTGTAATAATAGCCATTACTTGCAAGTCAAATATTATAGTTTATCTACAACTATTAAAGAAAAACAAATTCATGGGCTTATTATTTAACAGTTGTAGATAAAGAAATGTATGTCGCTGCTCACCTTTAGCACAAATCATAATTGAAGATTTTGAATATCTTTGTCTTAAGCTCCGATCGAGCAGCTGCTGTGTACGACCTGGAGCAGCACCAGCCATCATACGAGCAGTAGCTTCATATAGAAACACTCTCGGTAATGCAGACTAAAAGTATATTTACATAATAAGTTTTGTTTTTACCACAAAGTATATTTCTATTTACTGGAACATGTTGAGTTAAAGTACGTAAAGATGATAAATCTTTCTGGAATGCTGTCAACACTGCATTGGAAACAGGTTTGTTAAACGAATCATTTTCACTATTGTCTTCCCATAATGATACACGTGTCTCAAGAAGCCAATCGCAAATTAAAAGTTGGGCCATCTATATGAAAATAATAATTTAAAGATTAGAACTACGCAATCAAATAATTTAAAAAATTGATCGTTAATAATGTTAGATATGATACGTACCCGCAGTAGATTGATGTTTTATTTGAAAACCAAGTTGCACTGGAGCAACACTGCACTGTTAGATGACATGCAATGCAACTACAATGCACCTCAGTCGACAAAAATGTTTGGCATTCTAATTGAATGATTTTATAACTTATCGGGCAATCAAAAATTTTTCTTACCAAACCAAGTCCATTTTGTTGTTTACAGCTGCTATAATTCAAACTGTCCTCAAGAAGTTGACCAGCTATTTCACACTGACGTAAAATAATTTTCTGTGGGATGTTTTTGTTTGTCAAGTAGGTATTTCTAGCTGTGTAAGCAGCTAGGATAGCTTTTGGAAGTGGATCATTTAGTAACGATAACAGTTCGGGTAGGTTTTCGATGTGCTTATGCAATCTCTCAGCATTATTTTCTTCTCCCAGTAACCAGTAACATGCGACAGCCAAAATGCTTGTCCACCAATGGGCAACTTCATCTTCGTATTCTAAATTAAAATGTGAATTATAGATATTTCAGCTAATCAACATGTATACAGTGTGTCCACATTTCGATGCTCACTATTGGGATCTCAGAAATTGTAAGAGGTACGAAGTCGGTTAAATTAGAAAAGTTTTGGCTATTTTGGAGATCAGTTTACTTATGCTTTTGTTTTTTCAAGAAAGTTCACGGCTTAATAGATATTTGCTAAAAACGAAATTATTTTATTTTTTTTTAAAGTAAAATATCTCGGGAACGAGCAAAGATGGAAAAGAACAGCAAAGAGGGTGTTTTAGAGAATTTACTCCGAAACACAAAAAAATTATTTTCGCATTGTCTTTTGTTTTATTTCGGCGATGAAACGTACATCCAAATTTTTTCTAATGGAACGCCTACTTGATTTCCATATTACTGAACTGCATGCCTTAAATGCTTTTCAGTGATACATGGTTTGACATAGCTATTCTTTTGTTTTACCGAGTTATGAAGTGAAAATCATTTTTCATCATAGTGTGCCATGACATCTAACACACAAAGTCGTGGAGTTTTATCAAGAAAATTCATTTGTTATGCAAAAATTGCTAAAACAAACTAAATACGCTTTTATGGGGCATTAGATGCTTAGTTGATGTTATCTGTGAACGCTCAGTAAATTATCTTAAAAGCGTCTTTTGTTTTGTTTTAGCAATTGTTACATAACAAATGTAATTTATCTGACAAAAACCAATGATTTTCATATGTTTAAAGCCATGGCACACTAAGTGGGAAATGCTTTTTATTTAAAAAAAAATAAGATAATTTCGTTTTTAGCAAATATCTATTTAACCGACTTTGTATCTCTTACAATTTTCAAGATCCCAATAGTAAGCATTGAAATTGGTACACAACTGGCTTAAACGACTTACTGTGTAATGTAGCCGAATTGAAAACAGCTGGAATGTCTGCTGTAACATTTTCGAACAGCAACTGAACGTAATTCAAAACATCAGAAGTTTTAGTTTTCTTATCCTCTTCATCGCTACGACTACCAGGTGCTACTAATGTCTGTAATGCTTTTTCTATCAAATGTTCTCGATACACCTAAACATATCATCATTATAAAACTATTTTAACAACTCAACCCTCAACTTACTCTCATTACGTAAGCCATAGGATCAGCTTTATTTCCCAGATTACTAAACGGTAAATTACTCAATTCAGAATCATAAGAAAACTTTTGAGAAATAAAAAATCTGTAACCATATGGTGTAAACAACCATTGCAATCTCTGCGGCATAGGATCGCACGAATTTGTAGAAGCTAACTTGGCCAGTCCTAAATAATATCGATGAAAACCTTGTAGATATATAGGACAACTAGCCTTAATCCTTAAAGCTGCACTAACATAAATATCAGCTAGCATTGGAGGAGTTATCTTGGAACCGGCAGCTTCAGCCAAATTCATTGCAGTTAAAGATAAAACAAGTCCTGAGATGTGACCACTTTCTCCAGGACCACTCACAAGATGTATCTGATTAAGACTATGGTAAACAAGAGCTAGATCTCTACAAGATGTTAAAGCCTCAAAACGTGTAACCCTAAAAGATATTTAATTTAAAATCATTAACTATAAAAACAACTATGATTTACCCATCAGCAAAGAAACCTCCAGCATGTCTTGAAAGCCACTTTCCAATCCATAAGCGATGAAGAAATTGTCTAATCATCTGCCATGAGAACGTCACAAATATTTCAATCCTACTCGTTGGTAATGATAAACCAAACGTTTGAAGGCACCTTCTCAATTCTTGATTAGCCCCAACATGATCACCCTATAATAAAAACCATACTGATTCCATCAACAACTTTGATTGTTACCAATCTTACCTTCGATAGATAGAAATCAGCTTGCTTGCGATGACACCAAAACGTTTGTGATTCTTTCGATTTACTCGGTATAATAGGATCACCATACATCAACATTTTTACAAAACAAAAAGCCAAAACAAACAAATTAATAAACCATAACAACCATGTTGACCCACCTAAACTCCACGCTGATGTCCCACCATCTTCAAAAGTTACCAGAAATTAAAAAATAAAACCAGCAAACTTAGCACACTAATATAAACTTACCACTTAAAAGACTTCTTCCTTTACCAGAATAATCTTGTGCATCGCCAGTTAGCTTATTTAACGCAAAACCAAATGGATTAAATGAAATAACAGCCAACATAAACATACAGAGAGCCATTTTGGAATGATCCAACATTCCTCTAGTGATACCCATGGATTCGTCATCACTATCATTCTTAATTTCTGTTTGGTATTCAGGACTTGAAGGTAATGAATGTTCTGGAGAGAAAGAAACATCAGAATGTGGAGGTGTATCGGCAGGATCGTATTCATGCATTTGCATGGTATTTTCATCTATTTTCATAGATCCAGTCACAAGAAGATCCTTAAGTGTATTCTTACGAGCAGCCATCTTCAACGCCATGTTTTCTTGCTTTAATTTAGCATTGGAATTTTGTAAAAAGCGAATATATTCAATAGCCTTGCGTAAAATTGCTGATTTATTCAACTACAAAATGAATGAGTCACAAAAACCAATTTCTATGTATTACACAATAATATTTACCTTTGCATCAGTACCAACAATCATATTTTTTAATTCAACTATTTTATCATTAATACTGGTCCTGTATTTTCTTTCAATTGCATTATGAGCACTTCTCTTTACTTCTTTATATTTCGGTTCTTTATTAGTTTGTTGTGTAGGTACTCGATTTATAGCAACCTTTTTATCGGCTTCGAGTACAAGTGGAATTCCTGTAGCAACAATTTGTCCACTAGTACTTACTAATGTATGTAATGATGTTTGCGTTGGTATATTACTAGCAGTAGTTACAGCAGTAACTGGGTTTGTTGTATACACAACAGTTTGTTTATTTATGGATGGTTCTGACTTAATCAATTTTGTTTGCAGTAAAACTTGCTGCATTTTATCTGCAGGAATTTGCCCTACACTTTGTATCAACACAGGCTGACCCTTTGGTAAACTTTTGCTAAGAGTAGGTACTTTTACAGTAGGAGTTTGTTGTAAAACAACATGTTGATTTGTTTGCATAGGTTGGATATTTGAATAAATCATATGCTGTGTACTATGGGCCAAACTTGGTGATGATATTATCACCGTAGCTGTATTTGATAATTGTTGATGTACAGGAAAACTTACTAAAGGTTCTTGCTTAACTTCTGGTTTTGGTTGCACACTTTGTCTCTGTACTGATGGGGAAACATTCTGAACACTAATCAATGCTGGATTTGGATTTGTATTTAAGCTAGGTTGGCCCACTGGTACGTTGTTATTGTTGTTATATAAGGTGTCAACACTCGGTGGTATTGCAGGTGCATCGAAGAAATTATTCTGCAAACCCAATAAATCCAAATCGTCTAAAGGTATTTGATCATCAAGAAATGAATCATCCTCGAATATGCCATTCTTCAACAATTCGTTCTCACAATTTGAGATTAACTCTGGATGATAACCAAATTTTACAAATAAATAAATAAACACACAATCAAATAACAACACACTTACCATCTATTCCTGATAATTCATTTATATTAAAATCATCGTCTGCTGTGAAATGGGGGCTGTTCTTGAACTCCCCCATTTTCTCTTCCTTAAAATCACACGATTTTTTAAAAAAGATCCTCACTTTCTTATAAAATCACCACACTACAAGCAACGAATCAAACGTCAGATACGAAATCGGGTGATTTTACGTCAGAATTCAGAAATTCGCGAGCGCCATCTAATAGCAACTAGTCAAACATTATTTTAACAAAGTTCCTAACCAGATTCTTACGTTCCTATAACCCTCAGAGTCAGGAAAACGTGGAAAAACGTAAAGGTTGGAAAAAGTTTGAACTGTTAACAGAAAACTTAATAAGAGACTAAATAAGCCTTCTTTGCAAAGCTATATTTATAACAGCAAGGAATTAAAAATCTACAGAACGTTCAATAGCAGAGAAAAAGTTGAGAACAGAAAAACTTAATCGCTAGATATGCTTTTTGCATACAGTTGCTCAACGTGAAAGTCGGACAATTAAATATAAATAGATTTTCTCTAAAAATTACATCAAAGATTTTGCCTGAGAAATAAAGTTATCATACTTATGGATCATTAGATTTTTTTGAAAATAACAAAATTAATTTTCTTTAGTCATAATCATTATAGAATATCAAAGAAATTATAGCAAATTTAACATCAAAATGAAACTCGGACGGTTTCGATAGCTTGTCTTATCTAGCCGGCGTGCACGGCACATTTTTGATAATGTTGAAAATTTTAGTTCAAATTTGGTTTCTACTACAAACCGTCTATATTAGTGTAGTTTTACAAAAATGGGAAGACAACGTGGTCAAACGTCTATCTAACTAAGAGAATTGGTTCTGAAGCATCACAATAAGGGTAAAACAGTTAGGGAAATTGGAGAAATAGTTGATCGTAGTCATTCTACAGTTCGTGATATCATAAGCCGGTTTACAAAATTTAATATTATAGCAAATAAACCAAAAAAGAGTACGTGAAAAATATTTAATGAAGCGAACGAAAGATGGATCATAAGTCAAATAACGAAAAATCCGAAATTGAGTGCTCCCAAACTGGCGGTCGAAGTAGAAAAATATCTTGGTAAAAAAGCACACCCCAAAACTATAAGGATTATTTTAAGGAAACATCAATTTAATGGACGAGTTGTCCGAAAACAGCCATACATTAGTAAAACAAATAGAATTAAAAGATTGAAGTTTGCTAAGGAGCACTCAAATAAAGATTTTTCCTTTTGGAATCGGGTGTTATTCACTGATGAAAGTAAGATTAATATTTTTGGGTCTGACAGTAGCACCTACGCCTGGAGGAAAGCAAATGAAGAGTTGCAGCGGCAGAATTTAAAGCCGACCGTCAAACACGGTGGAGGATCGGTAATGGTATGGGGCTGCATGTCAGCTGCTGGTCCTGGAAAATTACAAATAATTGATGGAATAATGAATAAGGACGTGTACTTAGCAATTTTAAAAAAGAATCTTCACGAAAGCGTAAAAAATTAGGAATCAGTGATGATTTTTATTTTTATCAGGACAACGATCCGAAACATAAGGCTTATAAAATACGGTCTTGGTTGCTTTATAATTGCCTGCATAGCTTGGAAACACCTCCACAGTCTCCTGATATTATTGCTATAGAAAATCTATGGAGCTATTTGAAAACACGGGTGCGGAAACACACTATTTCTTTAAGAACAGGCCTAAAAAGAGTAATTCTTGAAGAATGGAAAAAGATACCTCCTGCCTTATGTGAGAAAATAGTTAGATCAATGCCCAAAAGATTAGAAAGTGTCAAAAAGAATAAAGGCCTTCCCACAAAGTATTGATTTTAAAATAATTGATTGTTATATAAATAAGTTTTAATTATAATTTCTGTGATTGTCCGAGTTTTATTTTGATATTAAGTTTGTATTTAATTTAGAATTAATTATTTTTTTGCTTTATTTTTTGAATTTATTGATTTTTCTTTTATTAAAAGTGTACAGTAAATTGCCATTTAATAGAGTATCTACTTTATTTCATTTTATTGTAATATTATTTTTTAATTTATTAATAATTATACATTTTCATAACAGCGTCCGAGTTTCACTTTGAGCAACTGTAAATAAGTCGCAGTACATTCTATTAATGAATGAATTGATCAAATACACGAAATCTAATTTAGCATTAATTACATAAAATTTGTTTCCTAGGAGCCCATAATAATCCAGTCAACGAAAGGGTTGTAGAGGACATGGCAGGGGGGAGAATTTTTCTCTTGAGGAATGTGTTGGGGGTAGTTAGGAGGCAAACATACTAAAAGCCCCCGCCCCTAGCCTTGCCGCTTCAGGGGAGGAGGGGGTGAAAAGGTCCCTTTTTTCGGTTCTTCGCTTATAATTCGGAAACGGTGCATCGTGCGGTAAAAAGTATTCCTTGCAAAATAAAAGATAATTAAATTTCTTACAAGAATGTTTATATTCATTTTCTTCCTATGTGTTACAGTCTACGAGATATTCGCCAGCGAAAATCGATAATTTTTGAAAAACCGAAAAAAGGGATTTTTCCACCCCCTCCCCCCACCTCCTGAAGCGACAGGGCTAGGAGCGGGGACTTTTAGTATGTTTGCCTCTTAACTACCCCCAACACATTCCTCAAGAGAAAGATTCTCCCTCCTGCCATGTCCTCTACAACCCCCTTTTAGGTATTCATTGACTGGACTATAAGACAACTTTGGATAATTAATATGAAGTTAGATTTCGTATGTTTAGTTAATTGCTTCATTAAAGAAATGATTTGAGACATTATTTATGCAAAAATCTTACATCTCAGAATAATTCGGATAGATCTTTTAAGTGGAAATAAACACCTTCCTAAATCTTATTACTAAACCTCTGTAATCCTTTTAAGTAGTTACAGATAAGTCTGCATACATATAATTTTCGGGGGTGTACTAAAAGTATGCAGATCATAAAAATCGTTTATTGTAAATTTAGAAACCACTTGTAAAACCAATCGACCTGAAGAGTACGTTACAGCTCCGAATAAAGTATACTGTTTACAGAACTGGTGCAAGTATCCATGGAAAGTACTTCGCTACTCCTAACTCTAAACACGTTTATACTAAAATCGGCGAACCAATGCAGTAATAAAAGTGCGTGATCAATGCAAGCTCTTTTTCAATTGACTGAAAAACACGTGGTTGAAGCCGGTTTCACACACGAAAGTGTGAACATCCACCGAACAGTGCATTATTATATACTGACATATACAGAAACCAACATAAGCTTTAGGTTTTAAAACCTCCGTGCTTCCGTTTTATTTCTTGTGTTTATTTTGTTTGTAAGTTTTGTTTTTGGATTATAGACTTTAATGTGAATACCTAAACACTACTTATTTAAGATTTGGCGGGTATCTTATTCAAATTTGCCAGTGTAAATTGGACGTCGACTCAGTTGGGTACTAGCGCATACTGTCCATGCGACTTTCACGTGATCACTGCATTGGTTTGCCGATTTTAGTACAGTACTTTTAGTACTATATGAAAATCCTATTAAACGCGTTCTTCTTTAGTGTTCCAGGTCAGAAGACTGAAATCTGACAATGTGTGCATTGAGCCGATTTCAATTTGCGATATGCCGTATCGTAAAAGTGCTACCTTTGCGTTTATGAAAATTCATATTTGCTACCTATCGTCCGAAAGCCTTTTCGCCGACGGCGCTCCTAATTGATGCTTGCTCCTGAATACAAGAATTTGTTCTATTGTAATGGTAATGCTAATAATATTAATTCTCTCTGTCACATTTTTATGTAATGTCAGTTAAAGCAGCGCTGGTCAAAATACATTTCATCTTGTATTTCAAATACAAAATACAAAATATCTTTTTATCGTTAAAATTGCACCACACGTTGCAATAGTATATTGCGTTACAAGGAGTAGAATGAAGTCTTTTTGTGTTGAGCACGTTTGCTGCCAAGGCGGTGCAAAGAGTGCGAAACACAAAAAGACGTTCTACTATTTTTTCTTCGAGTGTACAAAATTAATTAAAAATTAAAATTCAAACTGACAGAACATTTAAATTTTAAATTTGACATTTGTAAACAAGGTCGGTTGGAGTATTGAAATATTATAACATTATTGTATTAGTAACATAATGTAAACATTTTATTACTGTAAAACAATACTGAACCTCAATGTCAGCAACGAGTATCAAAATGGGCATATTATATAAGCTCGAAGAAAAAAATGTATTTTCTATATTTTAAAATACAAAGATACCTTGTAAATTGTATTTTAAATACAAACTTCAAAATACTTTAGAAAACTTTAGAAAAATCTGCAATACAAAATACAAAATCCAAAAGTATTTGAAATACTGTATTTTAAATACATGTATTTTGATATTGCCCAGCCCTGAATTAGAGTACCTGAGATGAATAATTATAAGTGGTTTGGACCGAAGCAAGCGAAATCGACGGTGTTGTTATAATAAACATTTTGCCATGGAATACTACTACACCTTCTCCAGGTTTATATCCTTCGCCTTTTGTCTCAATGTTTCCACTTCATCTTTGCCCGCGTGACCATACCTGTGTTTCCTCATTCGTACGCGGACTAAGTCTATAGGACATGTTGCCATTATTATTTGCAATCATTTTGGATCGTTTTCTGTCTTTTCTTATGTTTGTTTCATTTTCAAAGCAGGGTACTATAGTAAATACTACAAGTCTACACGTGTACTACAGTATGGAACAAATTACTCCACGTAGCGCTGATCTCTTGGAGCTGTTTGGTTCTTTTACGTTAGATATCAGCCGTAAAAGTCTAGCACCTCTGTCTTTTGCCTTTTGGGCTGCTATTTCTGTGACTACCGTACGTCCCGCATGTATTTATGCATGATAATTTCTAGATTCACTTCTTTTTTTGGTCCCAAAATTGAGTTATCTATGTAGAACGTATATCATTCTCTTCCCTTTTCCCTTTTAAGGTAATTGTCTTGGATGGTAATGCTTTATCCATTCGGTAATATTGTTTAGGTTATTGTCTACTGTGTCTATTAAAGTTTGGTAATAGTCTGGTTGTTTGTAAAGTCTACGATACTGCACTTACATTTACTCTTTTGTTTCTGTCTATCTGAATCCACCTATTGCTTAGGTCCGCGGAATTAAAATCATTTTGAATATCAACAGTGACTAATGTGCACTGCTCGAATAGTGGATCTAACCAGTCTAACCTCCTTCAACGCATTTAACATAATACGCTTCTTATACAAGAGAGGAAGTGCAATTCGAAGAGCCCACGTATTACAATTTCGAGTCTCCATCGTATTATTGCCTCATATACGCTACTTAGTTTACTTAACGTATTCAATGTAATACATATTGGTTTGTAAAAGTTGGAAAGTTCCGAATCTTTACCTTTTTTCAATATTAGTATTACTTTAGCGCTTTTACAAATATAATAATATGGGAAGTTCAAGTTTTTAGTAGAGCAATACTAACGTCCAATAACCATTCCTGATCTAATTTAGCTGCTTGCTTAATTGCCTCCTAAAGAATTCCGTCAAGCCCAGGGATCTTTTTGCTATCTTCATATTCTTGGTTACATCCTCAAGTTGCTCCAAGGTAAACAGATAGCCGTGTTGTGCCGCTGGAATGTTACGCAATACTCTTCTTTTTTCACTGACAAACAGGGTTGCAACAATTTCCTTTCTTTCGATCAGTATTTCGTAATGCAAACTACTATGCATTCTCTTGATAGCAATTCATCAGTAACAATTTCTCCAGATGTTGTTATTCAGCTCTTCACATAACTTATCCCAGTGCATTATTTTCGATTTGTTGATCATTCTGCCCAACACATTCCTTACATTTTTATGCTTCTCCTCTTATGTTGTCTATGTCTTCAGTATTTTTTGGGGCGCGGGCAATTTTCCTGCAAGCTTCTACGCAAGCCACTCTCTGAGCAGCTATATATTTCTATGGTCGACCCATTCAATGTGTCCTCCTATCTCCATGTTGCAACCTTGCAACAATCTTTAGTCGACAGCTGAACCATCTGACTGTTCCACTGTTTGCCGCAATTTGCCACCGACATATACCTATATTAGGGAAATTCTGACTGAGATAAAACGCACTCATCTCAGTATACTGGCTCATCTTGTTCTTTAGCGGTACCTACCTAGCTAGTTATAGTCGCCTTCTTTTCAACCACTATATTAACTGCCGCGGAGTTAAATGTTAGTTGTTCCTTTCAGATCAATCGCCACGTCTGAAGCTCCGAAATTATTTCCTACCCGTTCCACTCAAAGCCAAGCACGTATAGGTTCGACTTGACGAGTTGCTTAGATTTGAGGTTAGATTCATTTTTGTATTCCATTCACAACAGCACTATGGTGCCTGTGCTCTGTAGTAGTAAGCCATGCAGTTGCAGCCCATAATCTTCAACCATAATACCTGACGGAAAGTCCTCCTTAAGTGACAGATGTATGTTGGATTGCCTACTATAGATATCTCCCGTCCACATAATATATGTTCATGTTCTTCTTGTAGCACACGGTAAAAGCATTCGATTACATTCTGGAAGGTTGTCCCGATCATTGAATAACTGTTACTGTTTACTATTATGTTAACGATGCAATTACATCTAGAACTTTCTTGTTGTTCAACTAAGTGTGACCGGTGGTATAAACACTACGCAAAGTTGTTAACAAATCAAAGACTCATACTGTATTTTTCAAACTGATTTTAACCAGTAAACTGATGGTCTCTTTTCATTAATGTTTGATTCATTGGCAAGATTTCTTGAATTGTCAAATTCCTCTACAGTGTTTTACCTTCGTTGAGGGTAGGTACTTTAGTAGTCTTTAGGTGAATTAATATATTAACAATAATGATATAGGGTGTAGAAATGGATAGCACACCACACAGATTTCAATAGTAAATTTTTGGTGTTCAGTTATCACTTTAGAGTAAAAGTGTAAATAAGTTTTTTGTAGAAAAAGAATATTTGTCTCTATACGTGTTTTGCTTTTCATTTTCTTTTTCTAAAACTAAGATTATTATTTTTTTGTTGTCGATTCCAATGCATATCTGGTCATTGTAAAAACTAAGCATTTTAATTTATTAATTTTTTTCAGTTTTAGAAAAGGAATATAAAAAGCAACAACATGTACAGATGCAGTATTTTTTCTCTATAAAAGAAACTACATTTTTGCTCTAAAATAATTAGGGAAGCAAATATGTATAGACATTAAAGATTTACTATTGAAATCTGTATGGTGTGTTATCTGATTCTACATCCGGTATACATAATGTGATCATTTTTTGTTTACTTCAGAACGGGACACCTTATATTTTAACGTATCAACTGGAAAAATAAACTAAACATGTCATTATTGTTGCGAATTCTTTTATTGAAAATTTGATTAAAAATGATTATTGAAACGGACAAATTTTATAGAAACAAAAAACACGAGAGAAATACGTATCAAAACAAAATTACTACTCTAACACAAGATAGCAAAGTATTTAAAGTTCATTGAAACATTGTGTGAAAACGGGACTTTCTGTTCAAAACGGGACGTATGGTCACGTTAGGTATACATAATAATTATGCTATTAGAAGTTACTTGACGTAATACTCGTAGGTATTGCAAATATTCTACTAAATATAATAAAAAAAAAAGATGTTGACATATTATTCAATATATATTTTATATTTATTCAATAATGCAATTACATAAGTGCAGTGTGATATACAACTATTACCATTATTACTAACGTTACATAAAAGAATATTTTATAGCTATAGAAAAAAATATTTTTTTTAACAGGGATCTTTCAATGTAAGAAAATAAGGACAGTATAAAACCATCAAATTTATTGGTCTCATACATTTTGTATTATAAAATGTTAATATATAAAAATCTGCTATGTACAATTACAATTGTAAATAATAAATCGTATATTTGAGGTAGTTTAAGTAAAGTAATAAATGTCTTCAGTTAAGTTATGTTTAAGAGATCGGTTTTGTAATAGGATGAGTTCTCGTACAATACAATCGTATAAATCTTAAAATATGGCCTTAAATACTTTGGATAACAAATTAGATCAGTCTTAAATAAAAATGGCTTATTAGTTATACTGAAATTAAAAAATATTGCGAGAATAACTTAACATATGTATAAATATATAGTTTACATACTGATAACTTTGGCTATTAATAACAAAACCAATTCTGTAGGTATCTATGGTAAAATCAACAACATTTAAGTATTAACAGTCACTACATTTGTTAAACAACATGGTGAACACGGTGATGTACAAACGTGATATTTGCAAACAAAATTTACTGTGATAAAATAGTGAATTTAACGATACTACTAATGGAATGTAATTAGCTATTCGATTTGATTTCTTCTCTTTAATTAAAAAGGCACATCATGTGAAAATGTTTAAATGCATAAAACATGTGACAAAATTGGTCCACCAGTGATATCGTCAGTGTATTTACGCAGAAACAACAAACTTAACAATAAACAATAATTATCAGTCTTTAAAATGTAATAATTAATATTTATGATTATAGGTGATGTACAATAGGCATTGCACTATTTTCTTTCCTGTACTATTTATGAGCTGCTGTACATGAACATATTACAGTGACTAGACTATATCAGTCTATTCATCGTATTAAGCATGGATATGTGAAAGAAACTGTAAGTATTTTATGTGTATCAGTCTAGAAAATCACAGCTATGGAACGAAACGGACAGGTCAAGCGACCAATCTATGGCATCGTGCAACTACCACTGTCAAACATACCTTTAAGGTGCTAAAAAAACTTCGTAATGTGATACACACAATTCTCAGTTACACTATATGTATATATATAATATAATTTTCTTCTTTAATGTATTAACAATACTATAATATGCAGAATTCGTGTTGCCACCTTCATACCTATATTCCTACCTATATTATACATACCTACCTTGATGAGATATATGCTTATATAACCCCAAACCAACTAAAAAGATTTGTTAAACAAGAGAAAAATAATCACAATGAAACCAAGAATTACGATAAAAAGATTAAAGAGGGCTGAATCATTTTATAATTATTTTTCTATTAAAATAAATAAAATTCGAAGCAAATATTAAAATTAAAAGATGGCAGTCCTTAAAGGACTATAATTTATTAATCTAACTATTGTTTTTATAATTTAATTTCCTATCTACAAAAACACTGGGATATATATGTTATAATTTTCTTTTAAAATCGAAACGCTCTTTATAACTACTTCTTTCCCGCCTCTATAACATATGACTGTTGTTACTCCAATCAGAACTGCAGACATAGAAATCATACTTCAGATTGGTTACCAGCCATGAAGTAATTAGGCGGGAGTGTCTGCTATTTAAACTAAAAGATATTTTGAAAGATTTTCTATGATATCTTTAAAACCGTTTACAAATTAAATTTAAATAATAACAGTAACAAAAATTATAATCTGCTGACCTACCTGTTGCACAATAACCATTCAATTAAAATATGACTTTTTTGTTATATTCAAAAAATATCTAACTATTTAACTATCAACACTACAATAAACTGATTTCAATAAGACGCCTGACAATATTATTAATTCAAAATATTATGTACAACAAATATTTAAATGAGAAACTTTTCAAATTATTTTTGTATAAAGAATATTTATTTTATCTAATGCACCTTACAATTTAAGGTCAAATTATGTTCATTTACTGGAAAAATTTTGTATTTTGTATAGCTAAATTTTTGTAACAATTTTCTGTTTCTATTCTCAAATCAGCACCTCTAAATCATAGGCTTAATGCCCCTCAGCAAAAAAAAAAGAAAATAACAAAAAAGTATTTACATCTTTCTTCAAAGATATCTCTCTTAAAGTCCAACAAACTCCAGTAAAATGTATGCAACACCTAGACCTACGCTTGCTCCGCAACATTTTTATTTATCAGTCTCATTTACTTAGTGAAACATAAAACTATCAGTCTTATAAGTTACATTCCGTTGCGAGGAACTTGTAGCAAACGTGAGCTGGTCCCTGTGCTATAATATATGAAAGAACAAACAGGCACTCTTGAAACAACTAACCTACATTATTCTAAGTGAGTACGGTGGAGTAACCACAGACAATACATATTGCACGGAACTAAAGTCAAAATTTTAGTAAAATACAATAAAATATATATATGGGGAAACTTAACACTGATTTAAAACTATGTCAGCAGTCTTAATAAAATGTTATTCCACTTCTTCCATACTTACCTCTAGTCGAGTTTCTTCCCTTAATGTATCTTTTAGTTTTTCCTCTTTTTTAATTATCGTTGACACTTGATTCATTGGTGGCATTATAACTCTAGACTCCTGCTTCCTTCCAACAGAAAGATCTTCAACTTGATCTTCATCATCGTCTCTTTCCCTTTCTGAGCTACCATTTGTTTCACTGTGATGATGTTCACTTCCAGGAGCAGGAGATGGAGTCATACTATTATGATGCATATATTTCATCATACTAGGGCTAGGACTTCTTGGGATTTCTTGATTTGGAGGGCTTGAAGAATGAGAAACAGCAGCATGAGCAGCAGCTGTTGCTGCCATAGCAATAAGAGCATCCCTCTCTTCAGGTCCTCGACCATCAAGAGCATGATGCAAAAACGTACTAGCTTCTAAAAGGGCTGAATGATTATTCACTGTTGGATCATCATTTTCTGATAAATGGCCATGATATGGTGAACCAGTCCCACTCATCCTATATGGAAAACATGCACTGCTTCCATTTGAACCCCTTTTAAAGGGTCGACTCGTCGTTATTCCTAATTTCTTAACTTTATCATAAAGAGTTCGAGATGGAACACCATAACTTTTTGCTGCTTGCAATGCACTCATGCCATTACGAACTGCTTCAATTGCTGACAGAATGTCTTGACGAGTGTATTGTTTATAGCGTTTCCATTCTGGTTTATGAGGTTGTGGGGGAACATAAGTAGCAATACCCGATGAGATGCTTCTCATATCACTTGGATGGGATTGCGGTGAAGATGATGGCATCGCTAATTTTGATTTTTCTTCATCTTCCATTATAGTAAGATCTGTGTAAGGTGATTGAGCATCTTCTAAAGGCTCATTCTTCATATGCTAGAATGAAATAAAAAAGAACTTAGTTGATTTCATTTTAAAGATAAATAATTGATACTAAGTTAATGTTAATATTTAATAGTGATAAATATATGTACCTTTTCGGTACGAGCCTTTTCAGATCCATTTGAATGTATACTATCACGACTGTCGGCGTGACAAACTAAACTAACAGGTTGTGATGGGTCACCTTGGCCCTGACCAAGAACTGTTCTCAGAATAGGTGTATCCCTATTCATCAGCAAACTCGAAAGTTTCTTCATTTTTAGCGGAGACATGTCGGAATTACTCGCTTCGTAACAACTATTTAACATAGCTGCAGCTGCAGTGGCTGCAGTGTGGGGATGATTTTGCGATGGAACAGAAGAGGGATGATGAGTTAAAGGTAATCCAGGAACAGCCCACATGGGTAAATTCATTCGAGAGTTGCGATCTAAACTCGACGATTTTCCATACATATAGGGACTTTTAGTAAAAGAAATACCACTGGTAGAATGAGGCGGTGAATTATTACTACTGCTATGGGCCGTTTGAATATTCGAACTCGTTGTTATATTCGGAGGCGAATGTTGAGGAATAGGTTCGTCATCTCGCGAATGCAAACTCGAATGTTCACTTCCTCTATTTTCTTCAACTAAACCTTTGACTTTTAAAGTTTCTGCCACTTTGAGCAACGCGGATAATTCATCGTGAGCAACATTTACTTCTCCTCTATACATATATTCCAATATGGCTTTGATTTCTGAATATTTTACATCCTTAAAAACAACTACAGGATGTTTACACGATAAATTCGTGAATAAATTTTGAAAATATGGCGAACATGCTGCGAGGACGATTTTATGGCACTTTATGGGACTTGCTCCATCGCAGACAAGCGTAACATCAGTGAAGGCCTCGTTTTGCAGGAGTTCGTCAAATACGGTGAGAAGATTTGAACGATGATTGTTCCATCGTAGACAATATTGTTGTGCTGCACTTCCCATTTTTAACAATTTCTAAGATGCCTTTTTGGCGGCCACTGCAAAAACAAGATATTTTTCAGGATTTTATCTAAATTATATAACAATTGATGTGCACAAAGTTCTGTGTTATTCAAACTAAATAATAAGAACGAAATTATAGAATCAATAGTGAAGTTTGCAAAAAATTTTGATATCTTATTAAACATGATATCAATTTATTTAAATTATTACTAAATTTTGATTGAGTAATTAATGTAATTAATGTAATCATCATTTATCATTTCAAAAATTGCATTTTCATTTGTACATACAATTTTAAATATCGCGAGGTTGTATAAATGTATGAAATATTTAATAAATTAATGCTATTGTTAATGTTTATTATATTTATGTAGAAATATCCAGAATACTAAATACAGACATTCAGCAAAGTGTACCAAGCTCTAAAATAAACATTTAATTTACTATCTTTAATTTTGTTATTAATTAATATAAATTTTATCTTCCAACGCAAAAAGGTAATAATTTGAAGATCAAAATAAATTTGCTTTGATAATAAATGATTATTAAATTATTTGTAATGTTGATTCATTGCTGTGTACATGAATGATTAGTCGTAACATGTGAAGATTTTTGATTTTGTTGACTTGAACCTTATAATTTTGAAACGCACTGTATGATAAAGATGAACACATTTATATGAAACATTATTCAACAATGGTTTTATTTTGTGGATGTGAGACAGAAAGAAAATAGATTTTTTGAAATGATAGTTACTGTGAGATCTTACCCAATATTTACCCGAATGGTATTTGTCTTAAAGATATCACTTTTAATGCAAATTGAATTAAAAGACGCAACAATTGTAATTAATAACAAGTAATGAATAAACAAAAAAGCACTATTACATATGAATGGTGATGTCCCTCGCGGATTAATATTTGGACCGGTTTCTTTACTATATCGAAATACTCTATATAAATACTAGAATCGGAATAAAATTTAATGTTCGTATGCTACATCAAACTAAATATCAATCACACTTCAAAGTTTATTATGTTAATTTTTGCCAAGTTTTCGTGCGTATCAGATCTATCATGAAAATCGCCTGAATTGAGCAAAACAAAAAGTTTCAAATTTCAATTTTTTTGCCACTTCAATCGCATTCTAGATCTTTCCGAAAAAAATACGCACACTTGAAATGAAATGATAAGAAATTAAAAATGAAATGAAATATTGTTTCTTATTATCATTTGATCTAGGCCCATAGTAATTAATTCACCCTAATTTATTTTTTATTTTCTAAAAATAGAATTAATTATAATTTTTGACGTGCAGAAAAATTCTGGCTTCGAATTAAAATTATTAGAAACAAAAGCTACTGAATTTCTATTGTTTCCCTGTTATTGACAAACAAATGAAAAACTGAATGTGTTGTTTTCAATTATTAAATTAGAAAAAAACCTTCTATTTACATAATTATAAACCATTTGATAAATCACACTTATTATATCAATAATCCACTTAACTATCGTGTTACAAAATTACCACTCCCTAAACAGAGAAAAAAAAATTTATATTTTCTCTAAACATACTATTTTTCTATGATTTTACAAAAACAGAATTATTGTCGTTCATTATTATAAAATTAAAAGTATCAATATATGTATGGTAGAATACAGATTTATTTGAATATTAAACTACAATCTACAGGTTGAAATTAAAAAAAAATGCACTAAAAACATTTGCTAATCTTATTAACCAAAACTATAATTAACAAATGAAATAAAACAATTAAAAAACATACGTATATCTCAATCCAGTTCGTTTATAACGAAGTGAACCGCCCCTGCATCACCGGAAGTAATAGTGAATAACACAAAAGGTTTAACAGCACAATACATTTTTGCAATAATCTACGATTACTACAAAATGTATAAATAAATAAAACAAAAAAGCAGAAGGGAAGAAATTAACAGTCGCGCTTTAAAGCGAACCCTCCTCGTTCTTTTACGCACACATGCACTCCGCTACTTTGGCTAAGTTTGGGCTTTAGCACGCACTTACCCCGTCCCGTTCGCGGACAAGCATTCCCATTGGCCACGTTGGCCCATCCAATTTCCGCACCCCGCCTAAAAACCCTTATTTATACTACGCACCCATCCGGACGTACGGAATTATAAACAATTAAAAATGCACACGGGAATTACTCGAGCATACAAAGCTCAATGCTGTTAAAAAAAAAGAAAATTCGTATACACTACTTAAGCTTTCAATTTTTTATAACTGAGAGATCCCTATAAAGAAGAAAAAAATAAGAAAAGAAAATAGTGGAGCTTCAATTTTTTAAACAAAAAAAAGATCGTTAAACTACCTGCTGCTACCTACATTAGTTACATAACATTCTTATTCTTAAAAAACGACAAAACAGGGCCGGATTTTAAGTGTGCTCATTAAGAAGCAAGGCCAACTTGATTTATATTGTAAATAGCGAGTTCAAAGCACGCATTTTTTTTAAGCGCGTAAGGTAAAAGGTAAACGTTAAAACAGGTCAAGCGGGAGAAGGTCAATCTTGTACTATCCACGTAGCTTTGTGAAAAATTACGTTTAAATAAACATTGTATTAATTCAGTCGAGAACGATAATTAATTAATTATAACTAAAAAAAGGCGAATCTGTTTGCAAATTCTATTTCTTTTGATGTATTAATTGTTCGATTCATTCTTAAAAGAATTGTTTTTAAAATTTACATTTTGACTAGAAAAGTTTTTCATTTTTAATTTTATTTCTGTGCGGTTTTAGATTAAATAAATAAAGAATTATCGCATGTTTGTTACTATATTTCGGTAAGATATGAAACAAAATGGTCACACATGATTTTTGCGTTTTAATTGCATCTAAATTAGAAAATCTACTCGTACAGGGTTACATAATTATTTCCACTCTAATTTACTCATGATAACGTAAATAATATTGAGTTTTATCTTCTGGAGCAAAAAGTAGTTTTGCCCAAAACCTTTTAATTTAGTAGTTGTTCCTAATTCAAAATTCTGACCTACAATTTAGTCTTTTATGGCATAATATACTCAAGATATTTCTAATAACTTTTATGTTTTGTAACAATAGTATGTTCAGGAAAAAATATTCTAGAGTGCTGAAGAGCTGAATTAACTTTTATGCAGTGATAAATAGCTTGGCAATATTGGACAGGTTTTAAAGTAAGGTTAAGAACTTCATCTTCAACATATAGGTACTACCTATGCATGAACACGCGTTTCATCTCATTTGTATAATATTCATGTTCTTTAATGTACATTATGTACCAAATAAACTGTATGAATCATCGCTCTTTCGACTCACAAGTATCTTGTCAACTTCCAAATACTTTGTTTTAAAGAAGAACTGCCTTTGAAATGTCCATTACTACAATATAAGCATTTCTGATATTTTGCGAGCGCAAAGAATTCTTGCCAAAATACCCCATATGTCATATTTAGACAATATCATCAAAGTATCTAAAATATCCCAATACATGTGTAATAGATTTAGTATCACGGCCCATTCGGGTCTTTTTTAAAATTTCTTTCTTATGTATTTCAAATTCAGCATATTTACTTTCGATTCAGCACACAATAACAAAATCATAAAACTTTTCAGTGTAAACCCAAACAACTAAAAATGTGTGAGCTTGGGAATACGTGATGCAGTCAGAAAGATTAATTCGAGTAGTCCATACCACATAGCCTTATTTAGAAACCATTTGACATTAACATTTTTATTGACAAGCTATTACCTTGAGATGTTTCAGATGCGCGATCTAGGAATCAACGTGATTTGACACTTGAAAAACATGTCGTGACCTACTTAAATATTTTTTTCTGAACACATAACTACACTGTTTGTAACTTGTTTTATGGTATAATAATTACTCCAGTTTGATTGCAAAATAGTGAAACCACGATAAACCATATTGAAGACAATAATAATAATCTCGAAACTCAATAATCAATTTTTCAATCCGGTCCTGTTTTCATTAGAAGAATTATAACCATAACATAAATCAAGCAAGGGGTGAATCAACTTTTAAAGCAAAAGTATCAGGTTTTTGCTAATGATTAAATTAAACTCGTCATCCAGCGTTTTATTGCAGTATTTTATACATAGAAGGAACCAATCCAACAAATTTTTTGTGCGAATCGGGTTTGCCCACAATTCAGATTGTAATTTTTTGTGCCGCAAAGGAAATGCCAAAGAAATTTGTTTCTGCAGATGGTAGTACAATTTTAATATTCAGATGTTGTTTTTTGTCGTTTGCGAAATGTTATTCCAGGTAACCAAGATTAATAAGGATTTGTTTTGGGTCGCCAGTTGTTGGGACGTACCTACCCCTGATTATGCTAAATGAAACCTTTTCGTGCAAATGCCTTTAGGAAATTTATTAAATAAAAAGAAATTTTACTTATAATTTTAACTATCTTTGTTCAAATTGAGATTTAGAAAACTGTTTAAGTTTTAAGCTAAAGCGACTGAAGATATTTATGTTTTATATAATGGCTACTTCCTAAACCGCCTGCATGAATATTTAACGTATGTGGGTCAGTACGGTCCTGTATCAACCTGGTTACTTCTTGGTATTTATGACTTTTAATAATAAAACAAAACCGGATATTAACATCACTATGCACTATTAATAATTTCTGAGCTTAAATTAGTGAGAACAATTGGCGATACATGGTAAAGTCAATTTCTAAAACGCACGTATGTATAGTACATCAGCATATTGCAAAATAAAAGATAAAATTTTAAAATAAAAGATATTTCCAAAATAAAAAATTCTCAAAGTTACCATATACGGAGATCTTAAGTATTCGGTAATACATAATAAAAACAAAAGTAATGCCTTACGCTATTCAATTTTAAAAAGACAACCACCACACAGTAACGGAAATAAGAGCGCGTTTCACGTGTTTTATAGTTTGGTAAAATGGCGATTTATGAAACAAACAACGATTACTATGATAGTACTAGCGAAAATATTCAAATTGCGAAGCTGACGCAATGTTTACCCAATCTCAATGAAAAATTAAAACAAAACTGATCTTAAATAAAAAATTATCGTAATTTTACAAGATAAACATATTATGCGTACAAAGTTTCGCATAAACAAAATCAAAAGCGATAATGTTCCGCCAAATCTTTTAAATTAACTATCATTGGGTTTTTCAAATTTAATTTTTCACTGTTTCTCGTTTGTAATTTATTTACCCGGCATGTAGAAGGGGGTAAACAGGATTTGCATTATAAAGGAAAACACCTGTCAAAGAGGATTACCATAATTTCGAGACTATCAGTGGTGCGTTAGGGGTGGTGAATTGTAAATCGCGCAAGCAACCACTCACTTATTTGATTGTTTTATATGAAAAACGATAGGAAATCGATATTAAAAATTCAAAAAAAGTCACTTACGTTCTCGTTTAAAAAATTGCAGTGACGAAATTATGTCTCACAAAAGTACATAGACATTGAAATAAAAGTTCGCACTAAAACCAACTAAAACGTAAGTGATGGCAAAATAAATGAAGCCAAACAATTGCATAAGTCCAAAAAATTTTAGTCGAAAATCACGAAGAAATTTTTCTTAAAAAAGTGCGGCCAGATTAGGCGTTGCAGACGAACTGTTGTAGTGAATGCGACCGAATGCTATCGATGACTAAATGCACGCACTCCGGCGCACTTTTTTACGCAGAAGTTTTCATTAAAACGCCCGCACGAATTCTGAAAAATATTTGAACGAAACCCTACGTTTAGTGGGGGGTGAATAGCAAGCACACGCAACAAGCGGGGGTGCGGAGCTATCGCAAGTGGGGGGGATCAAATATACACACTACTCGCGGGGTAAGGTGTTCACGATATGGTCAGGACAAGGAAAGGGTGCATAGAAAAACCGCATTCTCCTCTTTGTCTAGTTTGCCTACTTCGGCGCATTTCTAGGTTTCTATTATTCAAAAGATGTTATTAATAACACTTTTTAAAGTATACGAATAGATTCAGCTTAATTAAGCACAAATTGAATCACTCTTATTGAAATCGAATGCTTATAACCTATGGGCAATTCGTTTTCAGAAGCATTTTTTTCAATTTACTAATTTATTTGCTTGGAACAATTAAAGCAAGAACTTTTTCATCAATAAACTGACATTTAGACTAGAAAAATGAAAACAGAAAAGTGGGATGCATAAGCGTTTTATGAAAGATTTCTGACAATGAATTTACTTTTTGAGGTTTTCAAGATTAAAATTAAATTTACCTAAAACACATGAAAAAACTATTTTTCAGCTATGAATGTCATTTGATGAAAGAAGAAATGTGTTATGAAAAACCGCATCATTATTACTATTCACTGTTCTGATACCCTTGGAAAAACAAACCTTTCTGGCACATTAATGTACGTTTTGTTAATGGTAACCAATAACATTTTCAAATATAGAATAAAATGAAACAATTTTGGCTCGAAGCAAATTAACATAAAAGTCTATATTAGACTAAACGTAATTGAAAAACAAATAACAGGCGCCCTGAGTAAAATATGTTTTCCATTAGGAGATCTGCAAGTCTTTAAAGTTGTTAGGTTCTATACGAACTTTCATCAACTTTTGCAATTCCTTTCTGTGCGTACTTTTAATTTATTCCGCATTTCAACCCAATCAGGATTCTTCTCAATAAAATTCTTTATTGGTCTCTTTTTGGCACACTTGTGAATCCTTTAAAACGAAGCTATTTTTCAGTAATTTTGCTGTAGAGGAAGATGACGAGAGCGAGGACAGTTGCCTACCAAAATGAAAAGTTTGGTCATTTACATGAAAATCGGACTTGAGCTTATCAAGAACGGGTAACTGATAAACAGTAACGTCAATATGGATGGGCTGAACGGGCAAGTGTTCATCCAGAAATACTTTGTGCCAATACATGCTAGATGATGATATTTGCAATCACCAAGTTTTCCCATTGCATTGCCTAAACTTTTCAACCACAACGAATTAAAAGTGTTCGTAAATTCATTTCTCACTTTGTGGGCATTGGAAAATATTCACAAGAGATTATGACTATTGCCAATTTACCTAGAACGCATTGTATGTATTACTGATTTACTCAAAACACTTTGATGATATTTCCAGTTTCGTCTTTCATCATGTTAATACGTTTCATGTCCGATGAACATAAAGTGAGAGAGAAGAGAGAAACATCGACAAGTTTACAGGTTACTATTGATATAAAGAAGATGCCGTTATCATTACATTACTAAGGTCTTTATACCTACAATGCATTCGATGGAAATTATCAATAATCATGATCCATTCGGTACCATAAACTCTTTAAAATTCAAATTGCCCATTAGTTACCCTAAGCAGTTTTTGCTCGATTTTTCTAATTTTTTCTTGGTTTCATGATCTTTCATACCTATTAAATGCACTTCATTCTATACAACAGATCTTGCCTAGTGTTGTATTAAAAAAGTATGATGTTACCTGTTTGTTGCTCTCGGAATAAAAAAAGGCAACTTGAAGTTTTGGCTAATCTTCTTAATTGGTGCAAAAAAGAACAGCAAAACATGAATTCCATACTAGAAGGCAATGCGACGTTATTTGGTTTTCTCCTGCTTTAGTATATTGTAATCAACATATTTGGAATAACTGAGTATTTCTAGAGTATTGGAGAAATCATCTACGTGAGATTTGTTAGCATGTGATTTTCATTTTCTAGCTCATCATTGGTTGAGAAAAACATCCAAAAGAAGAATATGGGGGCTCAAGATTTTGTACAAAACTACAAAGTATTTTCAATGACAATTAAATGAAGTTTCTGAAGATGTTGGAAAAATACTAACTAACTACATATTCTCAAAATCAATTATTATTCAGTACCAAGAAATTATTTTGATAATTTCCCTTATACGACAGTAGTAAGTAAATAAGGTGCAAACTCAAAAAGCAATTCCATATTTCTTTGGCTTGATCTTGATGATTGTTCCTATGCTCTAATCACCAAAGCAAGATTATGTCAGATCAATGAGAATTTCGTTGGAAAACTTATAAAGGTCTTGTTGTACACCTCATCCAAAAGGGTGTTAAATAGTCAAACACTTTGATATACAATGAGTATAGTTATTGGATAATTTTGAGATAGGACTACTATGGAGAAAATCCAGTTCAAAGCAATTCGCGGTTAGAAATTATAGATCGGTATATGTAATGCTTTTTCAGACTCTGAGATTTTATTATGACTGCTAAAACAAGAAAAAAACTTAAATATTTAGTTCAAGAAGTAGTTTTTGGAAAAACATATTAATACAGACCTGGTAAATCAACGTATCAGCCATTCCAAAGCAATATGATAACTTTCGACATTTTTAGTAAACGAACTAATATCAGATACAAATGACAAACCCGATCTATCAACTGAGCAATCAGTTTGTAGAAAATCCAGTTTCTGGAAGTAAACAAGTACGTAACAAAAGTTGGATAAAAAGTGCCAAGACAAAGGAACAATAAAAAGATCTTTAGGCATTCTCATCAAATGCTCTGATTGCTAATTTATAAACCACATTTAACCGAATTCTTTTTTTTATATTTACCAAATAAGAATAAAAATAGATTGAATTCAGACCATTTCCTGTAGGAGTAGGTTGGGACAAGAGGCGAAGTAGTGAAACTATGGTACATTTGCATTACCTCGTGTCCATGTCGCCATGCTTTAGCTTACTTTTTTGCTTTGCAAGGATTTCTCTGTATCTCTCGATTGTATTTTTGCATTTTTCCCGTGTGATATTTATTGTTCAACACACCTTCATCTCTTTATATGTATACATAAATGATACGTCTGGATAACTATAATTCTAATCCTTACGTTCTTTGGACATGTCCTCTGCATAATCAAAGTGGCTTTTTCTGTGTTTACTCGATCGCAGACTATTGCACGTAGTTTGGGAAAGGATTAAATATAACGGTGGACCATTAACATGGCTTGGTAAAAGCTAAGTTCAATCGTAAGTGTACCGGTGAAGAAGCAAAATTAGTAACCATAGTGAGTCATTACAAATGATCCGATTTTGAACCATAGCAAACTATCCTATGGAGAACAAAGTCTGACTCTACTACCTCAGTATTTTGCTCTGTGAAGGCTTGGAATGGGCAAGCATGGTTACCAGATGGGTGACTTTGTTCGCTGATAAGAACATTAAAAAATTAAATTTGTGCCTTTCCAACTTGGCAGTTGAACTGTATTAATTGCAGTATGGAAGGTGCCTTATCTTAACAACAATTCCGATACGCTTCTAATGCATTAAAATGAATATGGTGCTCTTGAAGATATTACAGGTTAATGTATGACTTTAGCTTCAAAGAAATCATTCATTCTAGAGATGTCTTCCACAATCTTAATCGTTTCTTTGCATGTTTTCTGCAAAGTTAAGACCTAATAATTTTTTACATCTCCTATTTTAATGTTGGCATTGGATATTATTCGTTATGGTGGACAAAGCCAAAATTTACTTGAACCATCCTACTACGAGTTAAAAAGTGATTTCCTAGCTAACTACAAAAATAAATTTCAGAGAATAATTACAAACCACTTCACTAATGTTATATTAGTGATTGTACTGTCATTTTAAACGATAGTTGGGCAAGTAGTTATAGCTATGAGATCTTTCAAAAAAAACTTTCGTCTTCTAAGTGGTCACATGAAAGGAATCAAGTAT
>VTPC01091072.1:119472-169788 GCA_011009095.1 Ignelater luminosus | reverse complement strand
TGTCATTACACAAACATTTGTATGAAATAAACAAATCTATAGCACCAAAATATTTCAGGTATGGAGCAAGATGATGGTATTGCTGTTTTTGTAAAGTGAAGTGCTCTTTACCTGGTAAAGAACAATCATAGGTAAAAGTGTTCTAATAACTTATTACTTTTCACCGAGCGAGTGTTGTTGTTTTGCTCGTTAGTTACCCCTAACATTGATGAGTGTCAGAACGCACTGAGCATCAAAATATTAGATATGAAATCGACCTTATCTAACAGGTGTAGTCGAAAAGAGATGCTTTCACTAAAATTCATCAAAGCTATCACATTGTTTAGCTTGTTCTTCCTTGGAAGGCATGGTAGAAATTGAAGAGTACGTCAACCTTCATCGTTACGCTATATATGTATTGTTGTAGTGCAGGCATTGATCAATCAATGGGGACCATGCGTTACTAGATTTCAAATCTGAAAATCCTTAACATTTTGGTAGGAATGAGATTATCTGTTGACATAAAAACATACAAACCACTCTGGAAAAACTCATACAACTTTAACTTACATTTGGTGGTTCTGTATGGAAATAGATTTTAATCTCTTCTGTTTATAATACTAATTTTATAATGTAGATATTCTTTGAGAAGAAAAACTGTTGTTGCACGGCAACTTTCCACCATATATCTTCTGCAAAAAGACTCACTTCCATACAATTAAATTTCTTTCTAGTAAACTCTTTGCAGTGCATATGTCACAGTCAACCTTTAAAATAGTTGACTAATAACTCTTAATCCAAATTCTTCTAAGTATAAACAACAGTAATGCTTATCAATATTGATGATATGTATATTAACTTTCAGTTAAAAGCTTTAGTTTAGTTATATTTGATCGTCTTTGGCCTTTTTGTTTTTATATTAACATTTGGACCAAGGCTACAGAAATTCTTTGTTATTCATTGAAAAAGAATAAGATCGCCCAAAAACAAAACAGCAAGTATACACAATAACCAGTTTCAATTTTTTCACATTTTATTAATGAGAAATCTAGAATAGTGTAGCATCTTAGAAGTAGAAGGTACGAATAGATCTAGAAGGAGAAAAAAAGAACATTTTGGCAGAGGTACATGTCAAAGGTTAAGTACATATTACACCTAAAACTATTAAAAGTTCCCAGTCATATCCACATAATTTGATTAAAATGGCTGATGAAGTAGTTGAATACGTAGGATAAAGACACAAATAGAAAACAAATTAGGAAGACGTAACGTGTTACTAGGCTGAGGAGATGGTTACTGCTAAAAATATTTCTCTGTCTACTAGATAACAGAAGGAACAGAAAATAGATTTAAATTATTTCTCGATAAAAATTTTAAGTAGGTATCAGGTTTTCTTTTAAAAGATTACAAAACTAAAATGCAATTTTGATAAACATCTGAAAATTTGCATAGTAGGATGTATTAAACACTCACGCCTAAACAAAAAAATGAAACATGAAACCCTCCTCTTCATTTACTTCTGATGAACTTCTCTTTAACCTTTCTCGAAGAAGTTAATTTCGAGTAAAAGGAACCCCTAATGATAACCAGTCAATCAAAGACGATTTTCGATATACTTTTTCAAGTGAATTCGAAACTCTCCAATCAGCTGATAATTGCATAGGTTTGAGATTCCTTTTAGGTGTTATTTTTCAGTCGATGTGCGTGGAACGTAATAGCTACTTAATCTTCATTGTTTTTAAAGCGATTTCCACTATATCCCGAGGAAAATCTTTATTTATATGGAATGCATGCATATTAATGAGCATATTTTTAATGTTTCTTGTTAGTTAATAGCTCACAAGGTTTTCGTGTGGTGAGTAGTAGTGATTACTTTATCCTTGATGGATAAATCCGCAATTTACCAAATTAGAAAAACCAAATTACACCTGCTCGATGCTTTTAGACTTAATTTTACTTTTAGGTAATTAATTATAATATACACACTCACACACGCATTATTTCCACTAAACTATTAGCATATATAGCAACTATTTTTAAAACTAATGATCTGTTGTTTGGAAACTTTTTAGTATGTAACTAGAAACAAATAATGGTTTTTGTTACCAAGCAAAGAAAATTGTAAAAACTTAAAATTGTGATTTGAGTTTATTAGCCAAGAATTTTACAAGATAATTCTGGATTATCGAGAGGTTGTTGAAATTATTATTGATTTAAGATTTCTTAAATAAATGCAAATATGGTAATCAAAATCCTTGAATGACATTTTAAACGTGAGGAACTATGGCATGTTTACATCTATGAGGCGTCAGGAAGTTTGTTTACAAAAATTGATTGTAGAAGAAAAAACAGGATTGGAGAAAAATATTATCGTTTGTAGTATGAAAACATGTACATCAAGATCTATACTAAAATTGATATTTACAATTTTTTATTTTATTTCTATGTAAACCCCAAGAGGGAAAACAATTTCTAGGATTAGAAGAGACAAGAAAGTTTGTAATCTTCATTGTAAAGAAAATGTTTAATTTCGTTTTGCAATTCTGTCAATGTTGACTTTCCCCCCGATTACAAGGATACAAGAAGCACTTTCGAACAGGGATCAATTTTAATTTATAAATTTTCTATTCTGTATAATATTTAATACTACTCCAGCTGTTTGCAGTATTATAAATGTCAGCATGGCAAGGAATTGCAAACGCGAACAATTCAAAATTATAAAAAGGGCACTAGAAATCAACAACCCGTTCAAGTACATAGAACAACCCATAATAATAGGCAAGTACTCCAAAACTTTGTCATTTCTTGAATGAATGTCGTCATGCTACTATCGTAGAATATAAGTATATACTTCTTATCATCATCTCAATTTTGAAATCATCAATCACACAAATATTATGAAAATTTCCCCCAGGAATTCAGAAGAAATTTTCTGCCTTCTTCTAGCAAAAATAAATTTTAGTAGCAAGAAGAAACATCATTGCCACAAAAATCGAGAAATCGAGCAAAAGGACTCTAATTTTCCCAGACTAGATTACAGATTAAATGAGTTCGAACACCGTCTCTAGTTTCATTAGTCGTAAAAAAAATCTTTGAATGAATCTGAACAAAGAACAGACCTATAACTTGAGTTTACTATAAATATTCTATGGATTCTAAATATTCTAAAGTTATTCATTATTATCTAATCAGTAACCGTTTATCATCTTGGAAGAAGATTCAAAGATTTGCATATTCACCTCCTAACAAGAAGGTTGTACATTTGATTTGGAATGCGAGTAATGCTTTTTTAATAATTATGAAAACTTAAGAATCAAATCGTTTCAAATACTCCTACCTCCTTGTTGACAAAGATCTATTGTAAGTAAAAATTAGAAAAAACTTGCGATTTTCTGGATTTTTCTTCTGGACCAAATGTCACGACAAACAAATGAGTCCTTGATAAGGGCTTCCCTTCGAACTTTATGTGAATATGTTTTTTTAAGAATTTGTTGACCAGCTGCTAAAGCACTTCGTTCATCACCACAATTATTCAAAATGTGTATGCGTAATAAAATTCTCACTGTCCCGCACCTAATTTATCACTTTTTGCTGAAAAAAATCTTGTTTGGAAAGACAGCTCACCAACATTTTCACTTCTTTTGGGAATTTTTTTTGGCATTGTAACAGATTCATAGTCTACAAGAATTAAATATTCAACGCTCTTTTGTTTTAATAGCGTCCCTGATTATTAAGGTATAAACATGGACAAATAAAGTTGTCTAACCCTCTGTACTAATATATTAAAACCGATTACAGGAAAAAAGCCTTACTAGCAGTAAATCAAATGGACAACTGTTGAAGGTTAGTATTTGCGTTTAGGATATGAACGTATGGAAAGATAACCATCGCTTTACACATCTTACGAAACAGAATTTATGTATGTGCATTATTTTACGCTAAACTAGAACAAAAAAGAAGTTTATGAACTTCAATTTCAAGGAAAGAAATTAGTTGCCTCTTTTGAACGACATCTCCGTTGGTTGTTTAACTGAAGACTACGCATCTTCAAGAGATAAAAACATGAAGAATGATTGATTAAGGACTTTGATCGAAACTACTTTACGATCACACTGAACAACAAATAATTGCCCAAAGCGTTTTTTAAACATCCAAGTCTCCATTTCGTCATTTGAGACGTTATTAGGAAGCTTCTTGGTAAACCATAAATAACTAACAAAACCTCCACCTTCTAAAACTGCACAGAATTAATGAACGATAACCAATAAATACTTAATATACATTCAAATATGTCAAACTAGAAAAAAAATATTCCAATCTCAAAACGAACATTTTACAAAAATCAGAATTAAGTTAGTTCTGATGACTTTAATAATTTTAAACTCGATAATAATTGTTTGAAAAGTTAATAGAGAAGTAAGACACTAGCACATGATCAAAAATCTTGGGAAACGTCAGATTCTAATAGTCCTTTTCTTTTTGCCTTTGTTTTTGTATCTATTGTGGATCCATCCTTCTCTTTTAGTTTTCTTTATTATACTTTCAGAATAAGCAATTTATCTAAATAATAATAAGCATCTCATAATTTTGTTTGTTTTAAATGTTTTGCTTTTGCCCTTTTTTGATGTCTTATAGAAACAAGAGCAATTTGAAACGATAGTAGAAAGTGAACGGTAATTTTTTACTAGGTTTCTTTGATTAAAGAGTAGTTGCCAGTAACTAAAAAATAAATTTTAGAGACTTTTTGTCACTCTTTCTTATGAAAAAGATTTCTAATTTTATTATTTATTGTTGATTGTATTTGGAGTTTGGGTATATTTCCAGTTAATAAAAGTTATAGTTTTTGACATTACGGACTACTACCTGAAAGATGCATCGAGTATATAAATTTGAACCAACTGCAATTTACTTAATGTTCTACTTCTACAAACGCAAAATGTAAAGCCATAGGTTATCCTAAATCTTGCCTTGGTGACGATTGATCTACACCTTAAGGCATGAAACTTTTATTTTTCTGAAACGTTCATCAATACACACCGTTACAAAACTTCAAGAACAAAACAATTCATAAAATAGAAAGTTCCGAAGATCTTTTTGATTATTAGAAAAAAGGACAAAAGTAAACCAGGACTAACATCTAAAGATCGTCTTCCTATTGAAAATTAGTTCTGAAAATATGCGTAATAGATTGTATGCAAAATCCCTAAAAATCTAAAAAAAAAGTTCCTTTTTGAGAAATTAGATGTAAACTTTTTGTTTCATTTCTTAGGTTTCTTACACGCCCCTTAAATCTAACTGTTTAACATCCAGGTACCTTATACACTATGGCCAAATCCAAGACTGAACCAAAAATGTGAATTTCGTCTTGATAGGTTTCAATTAAATTTTGGACGTGACTCCAACGGCGCCGCGAGGGATGCAAATGTTCCTGGATAAAACATGCAATTGAAACCAAACAATATTGGTTAATAGATATCATAGTTTTCCGTTCACGCTTCAGCTTTTATTATGCCCAAAAAAGTCTGTACAGTCCACGTCCAGTTTTTGTAATAATGAATACAAAAGTAGGAGATCTCCAATAATAAAACTATATAGTTTAACTGAAGTTCAAATTTTAATTGAAGTTCAACTGTATAAAAACAGTTTTTAGAAACATGAAAGCCAATTAATCCAATCCAATCAAACATAGTTTATACGTTCACAAAAATCACTGTGAAATTCATAGGATAGATAGATAAGAAAGAAGATCAGTTCCTAAAGTGAAGGTAAGTAAACACAGTAAAGAACCTTACTGGATAAATGCTACGAAGATTCGAAAACTGAAGATTTTGTGTGAAGAATTTGTTTGAATCAAATATCAGTAAACAGAACAGGATGTTACTGTTCTTGGGTCGAAAGATCCCATCCAAAGTTTTCTGGATTCTTTTGCATTTGACTGCTAGTTCATGTATTGCATTGTTTAGAGAATTTTGAAAGGTGAAGGTCATTGAAGTTAGGCCAATACTAATAATATGTATAGTAGTCGATTTTAAAATACGAAATATCTGATTTTTTTACTGATTGTTAAAACTTTGTTCTTTTTTAAATTATTACAGAATATAGAAAAGAGAGAAAGATCAGATTACAGTTTTCGGTTACGAAATATTTGACTGACGTAAGCGCAATAAAATATTTTTTCACCTGCAAGAAACCTGCCGATGTCCACGCTTTCAGGTCTTAATCTTTGTCTCAAACAGGAATAAACTGATATAAGTCTTGACCGTCGTTTTAATATTAACTTTCTGTTTTCACCTTCAAAGAATGTAAAAGAAAGCTGCAATATATCTAGAAGTAGAGGAAATTGCAACCAAATATTTTATGTACCAACCATTTTAAGAACATATTATAGTCTGTTGTGCTGAACGTGTCAGAGTAAGTTCTACATCAAATAGAGCGCAGAAATATTAATTACTAATGCAGGTGCAAGACACATTAATACAAAATGTTTTAGTTGGGAAAATTCTTTCTAGAATTCTGCATATATATAGAAAAAGCTCAGTGCGGTCCCTATTGGCCTGGGAGTTTCGCTAGTTTCGTAGTAAATCCGAGTAACAAATAAAAAGTTTTTGCACAATTATTCTATCCCACAATATTCTTATTTCGTTTGTAGAACCACCAATTCTCCTCTTATAAATACAGTATGACTCTAGCGGTAGTAATTTTTGGCACAGTGATAGTTAAAGCTAGTTTCACTTCTTCAATTACAAATTATTAATCCTAATTGCATTTACTAGAATTTTTTACTTATACTCAGCAACCCATTTAATAATGAATGACCTTAAATACTCTTAGAAGTCACAGAGATTATTTGGGAAAAAGACATTTAGAAAAATTCCAGCATTATTACATATGTTAAAGACCATCAATCCATCAAGTCAGGTAGATTGTAAACCTTCTACCATAATCAGATTACTACTTCTTCTTTTAGAGTGCCTTATGCCATTCAAATTCCCGTCTATTATTTTCTCTCGCCACTCCTCCCTGTCTAGAGCGTCTTCTCGTCTCCAACCTTTCTCTCGAAGATCTTTATTCACCTTGTCCTTCCATATTGTCTTTGGCCTTCCTCTCCTCCTTCTGCCACCATCTTCTCAACTCTTTTCCCAACGTAGTCCTTATTCCTTCTTTGCACATGCCTGAAACATCTTAGCCTGCTCTCTAGGATCTTTCTACCAATAGGCCCAACCTTGGCCGATCCTCTGATAAGCTGCTCATGTCCTTCCTAGTTACTCCACACATCCACCTGAACATCCTCATCTCAGCCACTTCTATTTTCTTTTCTTGGGTCCTCGTAACAGGCCACGTGCCCGCTCCGTGCATTATAGCAGGTCGCACCACCGTCTTATACATCTTCCCTTTCATCCTGCAGCTTATATTTCTATCACACAGCACTCCACTTATCTTCCTCCAGTTTAACCATCTGCAGTCCACTCTATGCTGAATCTCTGCATCCACTGCTCTGTAAATTCGTCTCAAGGTACTTTAACTTCTTGCTGAAGTTTTATAAGCATACCTTCAGCGTCCCTTGTTGTCATATACTCCGTTTTAGACCTACTAATCCTTATTCCTCCTTCTTTCAGCGTTTTCTTCCATTCTATCAACTTTTTCTTTAGTTGCTATCTGGTAGATTCGCACAGAACAATGTCATCCGCAAACAGCATGCTCCAGGGTGCTTCCTTCTTTATGTTTCTCATGATTAGGTCGAACGGGTACAGGCTGAATTCCGATTCCTGGTGCAGGCCCACTCTTACAGGGAACCCCTCGGTCCTGCCGACACTACTCCTCGCAGCAATCTCCGCCCTCTTATACATTTCCTTAGCCAGCTGCACGTACTTCTCTGGGGTACCCTATCATATGCCTTCTCAAGGTCAATAAAGACCATGTGATCTCGACTTGCATCTTTCTGCCCTTCTTCATCAATTGTCTCAGCGCAAATATTACATCTGTCGTTCCCTTTTCTGGCATGAACCTAAATTGCTCCTTCGACACCTCCGTCTCTCATCTAATCCTACCTTCAATGACTTTCCCAGACCTTCATAGTATGTGACATTAGCTTTATGTCTCTCTAGTTCCCACAGTACAACACGGCCCCTTTTCCTTTATATATTGGTATCAGTATACTCTTTCGGTATCATCTTCTGGTGCCATAGTTTCTTAAATAAATCTCGTAGCATATCAATACTTCCCTCGCGCAAACTTTTCCATACTTCCACCGGTATCAGGCCCGCCCCTTCTGCCTTTCTATTTTCACCTTTTTTAAAGCACATTCCACCTCTTTCCTACTGATCTGTTGAACCACACCTTCATTTTCATCGCCGTCCTCACTCCATTCTCTGAGGTTTTCTTCATTTAATAACTTCTCAAAATACTCTTTTTACTTCATCAGTATCTTTGCCTGATCCTGATTCAACCTTTATTTGTCTCATGCACATTATATACTTCGACGCTTTATCTCTTGCTTTGACTATCCTCAGTAACTGCTTATCCTGATTTCTTTCTACTGTTCATATGCTTCGTGAACTGCCTCAGCCCGGCATTTTTTGCGTTTTTCTGTGCTACAATGTAAGCCTGTCTGCCCTACTCTCAATGGAATCCCATATTTTTGTAGCCCTCTTCATTCGTTTTTACTCCACCACCATGCTTCCTTGTCTTCTGGAGGTCCTTTCCCTGATGTCGTCCCAAACACTTCTTCACCGACTTTTCTTATCATACTGCTATTTACGTCCCACCATTCTTGCACATTTTCTGGTAACTTCAGTTTCGTAGTCTTTTATCGTTAAACACTTTTCTCAGTCCTTCTTCCCTTAATTTCCACGACTTTATCCTCTGATCCTTCCTGTTTCTTTTTCCACAACAAATTTACAATCTGCCGCCACCAGTCTATGTTGTGCAGCCACACTCTTCTCCATTTATAACGTTGATATTCTTAAATTCCTTCGGATGTTTCCTGCAACATACCATGTAATCAATCTGACTTTCCTTTTCTCCACTTATATCAAACTACTGTCGTGTCAAAAATCATTAAAATGTTGCAGATTACATTTTTTGTGTAATATCGTTGGAAATTATCAGAAACCAGAGGTATCCAGTTTTCCGACAATTGGAGAGAAACTCATAAGGGGCTACCACATGCAGTCTTCCAGTTCTTTTTCTCAGTTCTACATATTTTCCTTTTTTTAGGCTTTAGTTAAAAGGCAAAAAGAAGAATATTGTGGATGTTGTTCTTGGTTGAATATAAGGAGAAATTAGGGAAACTGCCAAAGAAGAAATCTTATATAGACTTTGAACTTTGGATTTATGTCTAAGTTTCTTAAGTGAAGAAAATATCAATTGAAAAGAATTAAGCCGTTATAAGTAAAGACACTGAGCGTAGACAGTGCTCAGCAAGGTCCTCCTACAATCAGTCAATTTTTACGCTTGCATTCAGAAGGTCTCGTTCGATTTCCATGGTTGTCCCTCATTGATTGATCAACATTGAAACTGCAATTTCACAGTTTTTATTACCTTTTATCCTTGTTTTTATCTCAAAAGACTACTAATTCTTAGCAAAATAGTGTTCCGATGGAGACCTGTTTTAAAAGTGAGAAAATGTAATACAGACCTAATTCTGAAATTATGAATACTGTGTTTGGAGAAGAGACACGAAAAGTACAACCGTAAAAAAAGAAAGGTTTGCATATTAGAAAAATCAAGTGTAGTATACATGGTTTTTTGAAGTTTTCTATCCATTGTTCAAACTAACTTGGAACTAACCGCAATAGATTTCTTAAATGGAAATGGATTTCTGCAGCTTCTGTTCAAAATTGACTAGCTAATTAGCTTATTGAGAAGAAACCAACATATAATTAACAGTCTAAGGTTTTTCACGATAAAATTCTCCTTTAAAAAGGAATTAAAGTGGATCATAATTTTCCTAATAATAAATCAATTTGTGTAGTTTTCATTTTATACATAGTTAATTATATAGAGTAAGTTCATAAGCACGGATAGGTACTTAATAACCAGCTCAAGATTTCCTCCTTTCGAATGTAGTGTCATATTTCAATCAACACTTTTCTTTTATCAACCTTGTACATCACAACAGGGATAAACGTTTTAATGTGTTATTCCAGTAGTAATCGATATGACTTTCATACGATGGATATGACTGATAATGTCTTAGAAAAGTAGAAAAGTTCACCAACATTGCTATCGTTTTAAAACATATTCATAACGTTTTATTGATGTTAACCAGAGCTATTTTGGCATTATATGCATTGTTATTTGGAACATATCGTTTTCTTCCAGGTTCTCACGGTTCATTATAGAGTTCAATGAAACAAACATAAAGATTCATTTTTAATAATACACGCAATTCTTTTTTTCTTAATCAAGTATAAGTGATTTCCCATATATTTTTAATTGCATTGAAGCAAATCCCAATGACGTTCAAAATTGAAAATCTTAATGGAGAAAACAAAGCAAAACGTCAATTTTAACCAACGTATAATTCCTATTATCCATTTTGGGTTTTTCTGATGAGTTCGCTTTCGTTCATTTTCATATTTTATGTGTCGTTTCAACGCTATTCTAAAATCTAGATATCTAGCAACATAAATTATGCTTTTTCATAATTCCGCACCACTACGTTTGTTGCGGTGGAGAGAGGTGGAATTCGTACCATCGATTTGACATGACAGGCGCAAACCGCGAACCTTATGGTCATTATTCGCCAATACCCAACAATTCGCTGTCCGAACGTCCATCAAGTGCTCGCGCAGATAATAAATAATTCAAGCAACAATTGCGGTTGTATAAAAGCTAACTGTGCCGCCCTTGGATTACAGAGGTGAAGGGTAAAGGGGAGCCCAATTTGAGTGTAAGGAACCCCACGAAATGTCGTGTGGTTTCGTGGCCAAGGCCAACCACTCGCTGCATTAGAGCTGCATTTTATAGCGCTTCCTTGCTTACAAACGTCGCGCCCGTTGTATTTACATCCGCATGATACGCGTATATGCGTATACTAGCGTGTACTTCTTTTTCAGGCACGAAAAGCAGGACCGGCCAGCCCGGATATCGGTTACGTACTATGTGATAATCTGAGGTCTAAAAACAAGGTCAACTTACGATATCACATACGCACTTTTGAATCCATAAAGGATGAAGACTATTAGAAATCTTTCATGCATAGAACTAAATATGCAACAGGATGAAAAGAGACACATGGTGTGGAAAATAAACTAAGAAAGCTCTTCAGAATAATCAATAATAATTAAATTAAATATTAACATTTATCATACTGAAATAAAAAGTCTGCTAGGTAGTTTTCTCTATGAGGTACATTCTTTGCAATCGATACCCGAAATGTTTTTATTTTGCATAATTTATTTAAACTTTACCTTTAATTTAAAAAATTATCAGATCTAATGTGTTAGGTGTTTTTTTGCCATAAAAAATATGAAATACGTAGTTAAACATATTTTAGATTATCATACAATTTTCTTTATTATTCTTTAATAACAGAAACTACTTAGGTAGTTAGGAACGGTCCACTCCCAAAGTAATGTCCGATAATCCTTTTTAACTTGTCATACCTTCAGAAAACTTTAGGTTTTCCAACCTAGTTCTACACTTTAGAACAAATGAGGCTAAGAATCAGTGTTTATCTTTGGAAGCCTCAAATGATCAAGTGATGGTCAAATACAAAGATGCAGAATATATAAATTTGGGTGGTTTGCTAAAAGATCTTCATTTTTGCTTCTAATTCAATGGTTTAATTCCGTCCTCCGTTGATGACTAAGTAAAAATACGAAATAGAATTCTTTGGCCAATAAAGAAGTAAAATTCTAATTATCATATTAATATTATGTTTGGTATGTTGAAAAAATGTGAATGTAAGTAATATATCACTAATTGGCCATTATCGACAGCTAAAAAAGACATAAGATGTTATCTTGATTTATCAAGATAATCTACCGCGTTGCTTCTAAATCTGGAATACTTTATTGAGAAAATATTATAGAAACGGAACTAGAAAACTGTTTTGTTACAAAGTAAACCTTCATAATTATTGCAAACTAAATTTCTAAAAGGTGTAATGTTCATTTAATTTATCTTTGTAAATTTTGCTTCTTCTTTCTGTGTAATTTACTTACTCTTAGAAATTAAAACGAAGTTTCAAGCGTTTCAGAATAAGCTTGAGTTAACATTAAGATAATTTTTGAAGCTTCAGTGACTTGTTCTTGAACGTTTATTAGGGTAGTAGTGTTACCATATCTTCAATCTCCTAACTAAATAGAAAAACATTCTAGTAATCGATCGGTTTTTATTGTGGAGGTTACGGAAATGTTATGATCATCAAGCCTTTTTAAATATGTAACAACAGGTTGGTTACGTCGAATCTTGTTTTAACTATTTTAATAAATAACGAAAGTAAATTAAAAAATGTGAAATCCGTTAGTCTGTTAACACGAAAAAGAAATTAAAAAAAATCTAGATCAAATAGCTATAATTTTCCTTAAGAACAGCCTGTAGAAACCAACGACGTCTTCAACCTTTTGCAAAATATTGTATTACTAATTTGATCTTAAAGTGCCCTTAGACAAACTCAGATGTCTCGACCTCTTGCAGCCCGATCCCTGTTCGTATTTAGGTTGTTCAAGAAGATTTATGGAAGGCGAATCTGACGATGAGCGGTTGATAATAATAATTAGTCGGCCTAGGCAAGAAAACACAACTTTTTTTGGCAAAACACATTTTATTTCTCAACATAATCTCCTTTAAGCTTTATACATTTCGTCCAACAATACTCCAGTTTTTCAACGTCCTCCGAAAAATATGATTTCTGGAAGCCCTCAAAATAAGCCTCTGTTTCAATGATAACCTCCTCATTCGACCTAAATCTCTTTATACCGAGCCATTTCTTCAAGTCTGGGAATAAATAATAGTGGGATGGGGCCAAATCGGGAGAAAATGGCAGATGAGGAACCAATTTGTAGTGCAGTTCATGAAATCTCACCGTTGCGACGGTCGTCCTGGTGGAAGAGCACTTGTTTCTTTGACAAATGCACTCGTTTTCACTTTAAATAGGCATCAAATCGGTCCAACAGTTCTGCATAATATTCTCCCGTGATCGTTTTGCTCTTTTCAACGTAATCGATGTGAATTATACCGTTCGCATCCCAAAAACCTCTTGTCATGATTTTGTTTGCCGACAAACACACCTTGGCTTTCTTCGGCTTTGATTCGTGAAGAGCTGTTCACTGTTTCGCCTGCTCTTTGGTCTTTGGTGCGTTGTGATAAATCCATGTTTTGTCCACGGTTACGAAACGGTGTCAGAAGTCCTTCTTATCACGGTTAAACATGGCCAAACGCTCTTTTGAAATGGTCAGACAATCGCGTTTGTTGTCGACAGAGAGCAAATGCGACACCCATCTGGCACAGAGCTTCCGCATTCCCAAATATTCATGCAAAATGTTGAGCACCCATTCGGTTGAGATGCCCACAACCTCAGCTATCTCGCGCTTAGTCACTCGTTGATCGTCGATTATCATTCTATGGATTTTAACCAGCATTTCTGGCGTGGTGACTTCATTTGGACGGCCTACACGCTCATCATCAAAAATGCTCATACGACTGCGTTTAAATTTAGATGTCCAATATTTTATTGTTGATAGCGAAGGCTCAGAGTCAGTTCGGTATTGACCTATTGTTCATTTTCTTTTTCAAAAACATCTAATCACTGCACGATATTTGATTTTATTCATTTTTGTAAAAATCCAGAAGTTATCCGCTTTCGATGACTTTCAAACACAAACTATTTAACTATTTGCGAGTAACATTGTTGTGGTACTGGTGAAGCCATCTCTTGCCTATTTAATCAATTATCAACATAGCCTCGCAAAAGTGGCTTGTTAGAAATCGTCGCCCGACCCATATTCGTAATTAGTTTTCTTAAGAAGGTAATGGGGGTGAAGCCCGATCCTGCGCCACCGGAGGTTGCCTGTTTAAAGTCAGTTTTTATATTTAGCTTCCCTCAAAAGGTTAACGGAATGCAAACCCCGACCCTGTACCACTGGAAATGCACTGTTGGAAGTTACAACTTCACCCGTGTCTGTATTTAGTTACCTTAAGAAGGGCAATGACTTGTTGAAAGTCCCGTATTTGAATTTAGTTTTCTTAAAAAGAGTAATGGAGGGCGAGATCTTACCTTGCGCCGCTGGAGGTGGCCTGTTAGAAGTCGCAGCCCGACCCGTTTTTGTACATATTTAGTTTTTGTTTTACGAAGAGTGCTGGAAGTGGCACGTTGAGTGACGCAGTTTCAAAAGTGTTCCCATTTAGCTCTCAAAAGACAGGCACGTCCGTTTTTACTCCAAGAAGTATAAAAAAACAAAGGCGCTTTAGGTAACTAGAGCCGGAGTGCCGGCCTAGTTCCAATAATAGAAACTAGATTTCTTCCTTTGAACTTCATTTTATTATTCTCATTTCACATTTTCTTTCTCAATTTATTGCATTTGATTGCACATTTCCTTCATTAAAACTTATCTTGCTTTGTACATAATGGTTAAACAAGTGAAGTGAAAGAAAAGATCTCCATCTTTCGGATTACCATTAATGCATACATAACAGATTGTTGGTACCTCTATCTTCAAGTTTAGGAAGCTCGAATACGAAATAATTGACTGTGTCGGTGGCGTCTGTATTAACATATTAAACTATTTGTAGCATTTGGTTTTTCAAATATGTAGTTTACATCTATCTTTGTCGACCCTATATCTGTGTGTCCTGAGACAGTTGCTTCACTGATTTAACGTTTGATGCCAACCTATTGATTTGGTATCTAGTAACGCTCCGACGTTTAAGATTTTTATGGTTGTAGACGCTCTGCTTTTCTTTGGCTTACGATGGTTGAGTTGGTGGAGATGCAGGTAATCGTGCTCACTGCAATGGAGATGATGATGGTGGTATTACCGGCAATGAAAACGACTGAATGGTGCAGGATGTGATGATGAAGTAGATGATTATTGGTGGAGATGTTAATTCTTGGTTGACCGTACTGAAGCTGCTCGTCGTCAGTGATAACAGAGATGAATTCTTGAAGCTGAACATAGACTTCTTTCAAATGCGATGGTTGTTGATGAGGTGGACAAAGGAGGTATGTTGTAGATCGAGGTTTGGAAAAGTTGGTGGCAATTGAATGTTGCCGATAATAGATTTGGTTAACGACGGTCAACTGGTTGATGTTGTAATAAATTGATGAACAACTGAAATGAAGAATCAATCTTGAAGTGAAATAAGAGATGAAGCTGCAGTTTGATTTGCGCCCCCATTCGCAGAAAATTGACTGTTAGCAGAGCTGCGGGCGTTTTGCGTGCGGTTCTATCAGCACTAATCCTTGGCCGAATGGGTTAACCACTCGCATGTAATAATGGGTAACTTGCGATTCAAAGGAACCCAAATATCGGAATGGTGAAAGGTCGACCCAAAGTGGGAGTAGCAAAATTATGAAAACAAGAAGAGAGACAACGATCAGCCTCCTTACCAGTTTGGCAACAGCAACGAGATATAGTGTAAAATTACTTTGTTCGCACAAATATCTATCAGGTTGATATTTTGGTTTAGAATTCTGAAACATCGTTGTTGAAGTCAGGTTATAAGTGGCAAGAGATACTAGAATAATTACTAACATACTCGAAAATGACCAGAAAGCTCTAAACTATTAGTTTCTATGTTTGGAATAATTAGATCTTTTATCTAAAAAAAAGCATCTGTTAGATTCACAAGCAAACCATTTAATTAATTATTTAAGACAAACTAAAATTTCAATTGACATGCAAATGAAAATTAAAACTGTAAATAAAAATTAATTTTTGAAACTAATGTTTCAAGAAAAAAAAATTGGAACTATTTTATGTGATTGTACTGTACAAATAAATATCTTTAGTATCAGTTTTTGATAGGTCTATAAATAACCAGTGGCGAAAGCTTCTTCGCCCCCCCCCCCCAGAAAGTAAGAAAAATGAAAAAAAACTTTTATGAAGAAAACATTCATTTAATAGGAATATAGTGTGACTAGCTTTAGTCATGCATTCTTTTTAAACTTAAGTTTTCTTGAAATCTAGTAAAACTAATAAATAACTGGCAAGATTTACCGCCACCTGTAAACCGGATATCTTGGCTGGTGCCTTCAAAGAACATTTTTGTAGAAATCTTAATTTGTTTGTTAAATTATTTTGTTAAAATTATCTAGTTGCTTTGTGTGTTAACTTTTAATTACAAACAAAAAGTTTCAAATATATTTTGCCCCCCCTTGATTTAAATCCTGGATCCGCTACTGCAAATAACAATGCTACCTTCCTCCCACAAATCGTTAAAATACCCAGTATAGAAAATCACATTACAATATCAAGAAGCCAAAAATCAGATTTCATAACACTTCGAGATACAGATTCCGCAAAAATATTCTAGATAACGCAAAGTTTAGACGCCCCATTTTGTTAAAACAGCGAATTGAAATTGGTAAACTAATCACTGATAAAGTTAAAACAAAGAATGATTTGTTTTATTTTACAGAATCCCCAAATGTTATCACATACTACACATAATGTTGTAAACACCTAATAGAAGAATCTTAAAAACTGGTATTTTTTGTTTTATTTGTACGTTATCTGTATCAGTCGAAGTCGACGTGATTAATTTTGTTATTTCTTCCGATACTCACTATACTTGGTTATTTTTATAATGTAATCTGAAATGCACCAAAGAAATTTATTATGTTAATCTAACTTTTGATAAATTGTAAGAAATATTAAGCTATTCAAATAGTAGCATAATCCACGCAATGTTCACGAGTGGGGTTTCATGATTTACAATTTCATTAAGAAAGTCAGATTTAGCGTAATTGCATCGGGGCATTCATAGTTACTGATAACCATGTTACTTTGACGTTTATTGTTATTCATGTTAGGAACAGGTAAGCTTTACAAAGTAATGTGAAAGTCAAAATTTGACCAAAATCTCTTGGGTATAATGTTCCGCAAGAGTTTAATTCTACAAAAAAAAGTTACATAAAAATAGAAGATATTAATTCGCAGTGTAGATTAAAAAAGATTTGTTGAACTATGATTAAGAATCAACGTAGCTACGTAAATTAACAACAGTCACCAGTTAGGAATGATGTGACTACCAAAACTTTTTTTGTGTCCTATTTGTTGTCACATTTTTCTTATCTCAATTCACCACTTTATCATAGCTATCTATTTTCATAAGATTCCTGCATTTTCTTTGAGCGCTAACCGTGTTGGTAATCTGTAGTTCAAACTAGAAGCTTACGTTTTCGAATTACTTGTATTTTATATATCCATTAATTAATCTCAAAACATACTTTAATAAACACCAGAACACAACATTATGTTACACTTTATTGGTTTCTCAGTCTTGATCCCCGGATACAATGCACACATAGCACTCGTCTTGAACTAGCTCAGATGCAAAATAAATAAATCAGCAGAAAGAATACAGATGAAGTAAACAAGAAAAAAAGAAGTTTAGAAAGTGGAATTCAAGCAAAATTACTTTTAGTGGTTGAAGAATTATAGCAATTGAGTTATACTGGAGATGTAAAAGTTACAAACAATATTCTCTAAGTAAGCTAAATTTACTCTTCCTGCTGTAAACCTTATTTGGCAGACGTAGCTGCAAGGCTAATCCATGAGCAACCATCATCGCCATTGCATTCTTTAAATCCAGCTCTTCTGTTAAATATCTCTATTTATAACTGTAAGATTTAGACACATTTACGTAATTTCTATTGTAATAATGCCTTCCAATCAGTAGCTACTATATAAAGTTTCCTCTTGCCATGAGCTAATCTTTTGGCTGGCATTTTCCTCAGTGTTTAATATAGTCTTTCGTTTATAGGGCTATATTGCATAAAAACACTGTTTTATTGGTTTAATAATATTTATCGTGCCTTCTGTGACAAATGTCAAACTTGGATCCAACTATCAAAGTACAAAATTTGCAAGAAACGTTTACTCTGAGTAATTTAGACATTGGAGAATTCTAGTTCGTTGAAATTAGAAGCCCATGCCTTTTAGAAAGAAAGAAGTAGAGCAAAAACGGGTTGACTTATTAGAAAATGTTTATTTCTAGAAATCTCTTTTTCTGAATTCATATTTACAATCAAATGAGTGGCGCAAAATTTGCTTAGTTAAAACAATGAGAACAACTGTACCCAAGGGAATTAGCTTTCTTTTGACAAAGACAACAAAATTTTTTTAAATATAATTTATTCATCATAAAATATAAAGTTCTCATGGATTCTTGAAAATAACTTGACACTGGTAATAAAAAAAATAAAGTAAAGTATCAATATAAATAAAGAGATCACTGTGATCTGGAGGAAAGGCGCTTGAAAATCATCAGTCTATGAGTAAACCTAACCTGATCGTGGGCAAACAGGTTAAGAAACATACAAGGTCCTTATTCACGAAAAAACTTATTGCAGATATACGTACAATGGGTTAGAATTTTTTCAGGCACTGCGTCGAAACTGCTTGCACCATTTCCACCGTTTCATAATGGTGTCCTTTCGGGCATTGTTTCATCCAAGGGAAGAGAAAGAAGTCGGGCAGGGCCAGGTCTGGATTGAGGCAGCGTTGTCACGTTGTGCTTCACCAGAAACTCCCTTACGCGTAGCGACATGTTACTCGATGCATTGTCGTGATGAAGAATCCAGGTTTCGGCAATCTAATTGCCTTCGGACGCAACGGACCTTAAGCACAACCGCTCGAGCATTTCCACTTAAAATTAACCGTTCACCACACCTTTTGAATTAAAAAAGACGATGAGCATTGATTTCACTTTTGATTTGCTCATGCGGAGCTTTTTATCGCCGGTTATCACATTGTCCAAAGAATTAGGTTCAAGCTACACACGTTCCAACAGTTCCTGACAAATCGACACACGGGTTTTTTTTGTCCGGACAAAACATTTGGAACCAATTTGGCACACACTTTCCATTAAATACACACTGGATTTCTGTAAATCCAACTTTTCCGCAATCGTTTTTACACTCACACGTCGATCAGAGTTTAAAAGTTCTTTCACTTTTGCCACACTTTCCTGATTTCAACTTGTTGACAGAGACGACTGAGCCGGATCGCGTCATATACTTGGAGATTCTGTCTGATTGAAAAGGTTTGTATTTTGTAAATAGTTAAAGTTATTTGATCTGGGACGTTTAAATTTGCTTTACTTATTAGTAGCTTGTTCTTTAGGTACTAGATTTAAATTTTGTACAGGAGGAAGTCCAAAAATAGCAACATAGTTGCAAGTATAGTAGAAAAGGTATCGTTAGGAAAAGGAAATAGTAAGTAAGTAAGTCTTGCATGAAAAGTTACAAAATGGTATAACAAAAAGGACCTATGAGCGACGAATTTATAACTCTGTCACTGCTAATAAGAGACATAAACGCACAAAGAAACAGAAAAAATTACGCCACAATATGCATACTTTTAGTGTTTGTAACTTTGTAAAAACAGTTGTATTTGACTAAAATTACTAGCTACCAATAAAGAAGCCATTAAAATAGCAAACCAAAGAAGGTCTTAAGTCCATTTCAAGTTACAGTGGTAATAGACAATAAAGCAAAAAAAGCAACATATATACTAGGTAACATCAAAATTGCCGATTGGATTGGTTTAAAACAAATATGAAGTTCAGACACTTTTGATGACGATGAAATTACCAACATAAAATACTACAAAAAAAATCGCTCAAGTGTTATTAAACAGATTGGCCGGGAGACTAAATGATATGGATATCGAACTATATACAGAAAAAAGAACAACAAAAAAGGATTGTAAAAAATATTATAATATTGTAATTGTAACTCTGATATAAACAACTTAAATCATAAACCTCATGCCAATACGTTCAACTAAAACAAATATTAGTGAAAACTTTTGAAAATATGGTCAAAAGCAGTGATGGATTTAGGCTTAGTCCCGTGAGGCCCGGGCCTAGGGCGGCAAGATTTGAGGGGCGACAAGATTTGAGAGACGATAAACGTTCGAAATTCAGGGAGTTTCCCGGTGACTATGAAAAAATTTTAGGAATGTTTCACAAATATTATTTTTTTCACCGGAAAATTATACCTTAGCACGGTTAAGTATCTAATTATTAAAATAAAATAAATATTAATTGACCAATTGAAGATTTCGGGAATTATGAAAATATAAAAAAATAGACTTTTCTCAACTCTTTGTCATTTGCCACAGCAATTGTTTTTTTATAGTTTTATTATTATACAGGGTGTCCCGTAAATGCCAATAAAGCTTTAGATAGCAGTCTCATTCGGCCTCTTAAGATGCCAAAATTGAAAACACGAACGTTCCAACGTACTTAGATTTGTCACACGAATAAAAAAAAAGAAATTTGAACTTGGCAACGCTGCTGCAGGCAAGTACAAAATTATTTTTGAGTTTACAGAGCAATTTAAAAGGAATCGAAAAAAAGTTTTAAATAAATTATACGTATTTTACAGCTTAGAATTCAAATTTGTAATAAAATATAGGGGTTTCCATTTACAATTTTAAAGTTGCCCCCCGTCCCCCCAATAAGGGGGTTTGAGAGTTTTTAGTTTTTACACTAACCAAAAGAGCATGTTAAACTTAGTGAGGAAACCGTTTGTTTCATCGAAAAATCTTAAACCCCTTAATCTTAATAATAATAATAATAATAAAAACAAAAAGGGCGCCATATCAAAATAGACCTAGGGCGCAATCAAACCTAAATCCGTTTCTGGTCAAAAGTTCACTATAATATAAAAACTTTTTTGGCCAAATTAGAGAATTCACTAAAAATGGCAACCAAAACATTAAAATTAACAAACTTGGTAACAACAATTTTTGCTACGTTACCCCTGTCGAAGGGCCATAGTGTAAGAGACTTCTTATCAAAAGATGTACAATATACGCTATTGTTACATTACGGGCATCTAAGATTTGCAAACTATTTATCGCTGGTCTAGTGACGACGTGCAATACGCTTAGCTAGAAGCTACAGTAACTGCACGGCGATATTTATTGACGTCAGAAATAGTAATTATTATATTTATTACTCATTATAAATTATTATTATTGTTATAAATTAACTATTGTTATGGTAAATTACCAAAATTACAAAAATCAAATTAAATCAAAAATTCATTTCAGTTCATTCTGGTCTTTTCTATCTATTTTTTGTGAAAACATAACTTTATATAAACGCACCTTCAATATTTATATCAAATAGAGGGTGTCTGTAGTTTTTTTATTTAAATGGGCTCGAACTCGGTATTTCTTAATTTGTAGTCGTTCACCTAACCCACTAAGCTAGCGATTGTTCTTGACATATATTGAAAACATTTATTTTGTAACCGTTTTCATTTGCCACTCTAGAATATATAAATGTTAAGAAAAACTATAACATACAAGTCTATATTAATATTTAGAAAACTACAAATTGAAAATTATATAACACATGCGCTGAAAAGTCCCAGACCTAACAAATAGATGGCGCTAGTTTTATTGCATTCACCGCTTTTTCAGTTAGTACTAACCTTCAAAAGACAGCTGTTAAAATTTCATGATATTCTATTCATTATTTTGTGAGTTATTGTGCTAAGAGTGACGCTACTTTTGTTATTTTCAAAACAATGGATCAAAAACAATTTCGTGTTTTAATTTTACACTGCTTCTTGATGGGAAAAAATACCGTTCAAGCAAAGCAATGGCTTGAAAAGTGTTATGGGGACTCCGCTCCATCAGAAACAACAATAAAACGTTGGTCGTAGAGACACCGACGATGCAGAACGCAGTGGACGTCCAAATGAGGCGGTAACACCAGAAAACATCAAAAAAATCCACAAAATCGTTTTGAATGATCGAAAAGTGAAGTTGCGTGAGTTAGCTGACATTGCAAAGATATCAAAAGAACGTGTTGGCTTTATATTGCATGAGCATTTGACTATGAGAAAGCTCTGCTCAAAGTGGGTGTCGCGTTTGCTCACTGTTCACCAAAAACAAGAACGTGTTGATGTTTCTGAGCAGTGTTTGGCCATGTTTAAACGTAACAAACCGGAATTTCTGCGTCGATATGTGACAATGGATGAAACATGGAACCATCACTTCACTCCGGAATCAAAACGATCGTCATCTGAGTGGACAGCAACTGGTGAACCTCGTCCAAAGCGACCGAAAGCACAACAATCGGCTGGAAAGGTTATGGCCTCGGTATTTTGGGATGTGCGTGGTGTAATATTCATCGACTATCTTGAGAAGGGAAATACCATCAACAGTGAATATTATATAGCGTTATTGGAGCGTTTGAAGGCCGAAATTGCAAAGAAACGACCGCATATGGCAAAGAAAAAAATTTGGTTTCATCAAGACAACGCACCGTGTCACAAGTCAATCAAAACAATGGCAAAACTACATGAATTGAACTTCGAATTGCTCCCACATTTACCGTATTCGCCAGATTTGGCTCCCAGCGACTACTGGCTGTTCGCAGACCTAAAAAAATGCTTGCCGGTAAGAAATTTCGCTCGAATGAAGAGGTTATCGCTGAAACTGAGTCCTATTTTGAGGCAAAAGATAAATCGTTCTACAAAAGTGGTATTGAAATGTTAGAGCGGCGCTGGAATGATTGCGTTGTTCTTGATGGAAATTACGTTGATGAATAAAGCTAATTTTGAATAAAAAAAACCGTGTTTTCTTTGTTAGGCCTGGGACTTTTCAGCCCATGTGTTAAATAGAGACATAAAACTGAATGAGACTGTATAAAATTGAACAGAAAAAAAATAAATAAAACGAATCTAAAGTAGCAACAGGTATTACAAATAAATAATAAGTACTTACTTATTTCACAACATTATTTTATTCTTTTTATTGCATAATTCTACATTCAATTTTTTTCGTTTATAACCTATAATCAGGCTCGGGTTACATTTTAGAAATAATGTAAGGATTTTAACGCAGACATAATGATAAAGAAATCGATTAAAGGGATTCCTGGAATGATTGCAGAAAAACAGAATTGATGATCCGGGTATTAAGTAAAGCATTTTTTACATGAATGATTTTTAGTAATTGCATTCAAAAGAAGAAAATAATGTTTAGACGAACAGTATGATGAATCTTTTCTGCTTTTAAGAAATTCCAAAGATTTGTTCTGGAATAAATCAGAAGAATAATACGTTATTTTGTATAATTATTCTGCAAATGGCTTATTTCTATTAGGCATGTTGTATTTAATATTTCATTATTATTAGTTTTACTACAAGGATTTCCTCTATTTTTTACAAAAGTAATAAATAGGATTTTATAGTAGATTGATATTACTTATAGTAACGAAATGTAAAAAACAAGCGAGATGTACCGTATTGCCTCAATCTTTTCTATTGACTGCAATAAAGTTAATAAATAATAAATAATAGTACTGCTTTAATAAAATAAAAAATTGATTTGTGCAAGAACAGATATAAATAAATTATTTCTATATTGCCTTTGTCTCAATATAATATGCTCAGTGGACTGTCGAAGTACAATGCTTGATCTAATATTGCCGCAACTAAGGCATCAAAATTTGTCTATATCCCTGCTATGCTACATTTCGATGATGGATCTATATTGAACAAACCATCCATCATGGCTGGCGCTTTACTGACTGTTGGTTGATGATTAGCTGGGCCGCCACTACCGTGCCGTCCCAACAATACCAGCATCAAAGTGACTAGAAAGCAGCTAAGAACTGGTAATAATAGCCACTAATAACCCGGCATGGTCCTCTACCGGCACTCGGCCGACGCGACGATTTAATATTCATTGGGATAAGTACTGTAGGTGATTCTCTTCGTTTTCCAAAAATAAAGATTAGGCAAGTTCTGCCATGTAACTTAGCTTGGAATTGTGATAAATACATGCTAAACAGTTAGAAACACTGAATTCGTGACATATAGCTATTAAATGTCTTTGATACGATATAAAAAAATGAAATTTAAAAAATATTCTGGATATCCAAAGTGATCATTTTTGTGTTTCATATAGTAATACACAGTACATATACTGAGACAAATGAATCTACTTTTATTAACATCACAATCTGATGTCTAAAATATCAAATCAGATTTGTCTTGAAAGCAATGAAAATTACAGTTCTGTTTTACTTTTATATTTCATGTACTACAAAATTTATTCTGTAATTGGTATATTAACCGTGCCCCCTTCAATTTCACTCTTTGTGTTGTGCTATCATACAAAAAGTGTAAGTAATTTTTCGTCGATGGAAACGTGAAGGAATCAAGAACCTCTTAACGAAAGCGGGAAATAGTCGCTGAATATGAAAATATAGTAGAAATTCCCGCTTTTTTGGCTTCGTTATGCATTCTGCAAGCGCGCTTATCAAATATCGTATCGCTCACGCAAATCGTTCCTGCGTGAGATGCGTGTATTTCAGAACCCCAGAAGCCGCCATGCAAACTGGCCCCTATCTATTATTTATAAAGCTCTGTAAAATTAGTCTGCAATAACTGGCATATTCTCTTAGTTTTATATTAAGTTCGTTAATGGAAAAAGTGACTGAAAATTATGTATTGTGTCCTTCATTACTTTCAATCGTGTAATGATAGCGTTTTGGAGACTTTACGTATTAATATTAGAATTTATTAATGAATTTGCGTGGACGTTTCCAACTTTTTCAATAATTATTGTGTACCGGACAATTTTACTTTTTCCTTGGGAATTTTAAATTAAGATTATTGACACACTTCCAGGTTTTTTCTTTTCCGCAAAAATAAAAAAAAACTTCAATCGTAACGGAATTAAAATTTTAATACGACTAAATGCGCATTTTTCAGGTGTTAGATTTCCAGTAATCCATTCCACATTTATAATAATTTGTTATCGATTACGCTTGTTTATCTCTCACCTTAAATTAAAATTGGAACCAATCTCGTAATTTTTGTAATTTTCTTATCGTTTTCTAATGGCGACGTCACACTAGTTTTGTGAATAATTTACAGCAATTACTTGTGGATTTGAGTTATTATCTAGCCATTTTAGCTATTTAGCTTAATGTATTAGTCCAATTCCACGTGGCTGAATTTGTCATTCAGTAAAATAAGGTAGAGTGCGTATTCCTGGTCCTTCCTATCGATCAACATGCAAAGCGAAAATGACGCACACATTGCGTGTCGGTTCCGGAAAGTAAAATAAAACAAGGTACAAACCGCACATAACATGTCGAAATATTAAGGCACGTGTAACTGCCTATTTTGAATTTCGTGAAAACGCCCGTTGTTGTCCAGTCCTAAATGATTCACGACGATTTCGATGGGTGAAACGAGAACTTCGATAGTTCAACGCACTTTTTTTCTATATATTTTGATATTCTTTATCGCATGTGACATTCCATTAGAAGACAAACGGTACCTCTTTAAATCCCTGTTACGGTCACTTGAACGATTTTCGGCTGCGACCCGTTATCGTCCGTTCGAAATGGGATGGAAAATTGTTCTAACGGCATGAGATGGACAATTCTAATTGTAGAAGACTGAAATCCCCTTGTGTGGTTACTATTGATAAGAAAATATATAATTGAAAAATACGTTACGAATTGTGCGTGCGTTATCTCGAGACACAATCGTGCGGAAACCGAAAATGGTTCTGTTATCTGTTGAGTAAACTTCACAAAGTTTCTATATAGTTTGGGGGGATTTCCTGTCCGCATATAAATGTCGCTAAATTATTTATCGTTTCACAGGCACATCGAATAATCGACCGTTAACAAAATAATATCCTTCACATTTCTATCTTGTTAGTGTTCATTAGAGAAAAAGAAAGTTCATCTAACAAGAAAACTAATTTATTATTACTATTAACGTTGTTAAATTACCTTTTTCAAATTAAAAAAGATGAGTAATAAGATAAACGTTTTAATTAATAAAGATCTTTAAGAACATTTTGAAATAATAATTCAAATAACTTGGTTTCAAAAGATTCTCAAGATGAAGATTAATAATAATTAAAGAATATGTACTTACTGCAACGGTACAATTCTAGAACTAAGTTTTATAAAAATACAAATTAGCAAATTTCAAGAGCAGTTTGAACCAGTTTTACATCCACACTTACAGAATGACGCAATTAAGTAATATTGCAGTTGCAGATATGTACCCTTATCAAAATTTTGCATAAACAAAGTATTTAATCTTGGATCAAACCAGCGGGCACAGCGGTAAATTCGTAAAATTATAAAAAATCGTCCTTCATTTCTTATCTTTTAATTAAAATATTTAAAAAAATTTTAAATTAAATTATTTTGTAGCTAAACAAAACTATGTATGTTTTAAGGCACCTTGTTTGATAATTCTTGTTGCTATTTTATTGGGTAATGAAAAAGACTTTCACTTTTTATTAATTTAAATTGCTATCGACTTTTTGATCACGCTAATAGACATCTTGTATGCTCCTGAGCTTCAACTTGGGTAAATACTTAGCATCTGCCTCCAAGATATAGTATAGTGGTTTAAAGTTTTGGTTGAGAGAAATGCAGTAAGTCATATTCATAAGTCTACAACACTCCTGCTATAAATAGCAACTATTTATTTTCAAAAGAGTTGGTTTGTTTGAGAGACGATTCGATAAGATCGAGTCTAAGGTCAAATTCAATAGGACCTTGTAAACCTTAGCAACTGCGTTTCAGATCAAGCCTCTAGCAATCTTGAGTCGTGTCAACTGTCGTTGACATATCTTCTGCCAAGTTCTATTACATTCCAAAACTATTTCAAAAATAACATGAAAGATTAGGTACCTCTACTTATGTTAGAATAAGGTTAATACCAAGATAGTGTACGCAAAGAGTAAAGCTTGCTTAAGATCTACTGATTGCTTCATTAATGAGAACTAGATCTGCTTGTTTCAGTTTTATAAATAGGTCTGTTATAGTGGAAAAGAAATTCATGAAGAACAACCTGACTTGATGCAGGAACATCAACGGCAATTAGCAATTCTTAGCTTATTTTGCAATGTACTCGTAGCCATGTTAACATAAAGATGGAATTTAGTATCAGTAGTAAAAGACTGTAGAGAAAAAATGATGCAATTATAGGGTTCAAATAAAATTCTTCAACAAGTTATGACATACGATTAAATTTCATTTAAATTAATGTTTTACTCACAAATTTTGTCAAAATGCTTTCAAAGTTTAATTGCAAATAAATTTTTCTTTTTTGTTAGTCAAATAATATAACTACCATAGGCCACCTTTTCTGTCACGGCTTAGATTTTCTCAATAAAATCATTCATTTAATATTTTTAGTACAATCTTACCTATCTTAGATATTTTAGATATTTCAGCTTTTCCGTAAATAGTACTGATATAAAAAATTGAACTTTTTGAATATTACATGGACTAAAGAGGGTGATTCTTATAGAATTTTTCCTGCTGATTTCGGATCTGTTTTCCAAATTTTCCTAACACGTAAGATTTTTAGTCAAACAACTTTGAAATTTGAGAAGTTTTAATTTTTTTATGGAATAATAAAAGAACATAATATAAAAACATATTTCTATTCGACTTGCGCCCATGTCTTACTACTGACAGGAGTAGTCCACAAGCATGTTTTCGCTCCATTTTCTCTTGTAGCGCGATTCAATTTGGGCGATATCTAGATGAAATATCTCACGTGCATCGCTCACGTCACCAAGATTGTTTGGAAGAAAATTCAGATGTGAACAGAGAAAATGAATCTTCAAAGACGTATTTGCTCCCAATTGTAATTTTGCAGCAGTTAATCAACCAGCGGTTCACAGTTTTCAGCTTTTGCATTCCCGAGAAAGTTTGTCACCACAGTTTTGAAGGATTGCCAAGCATATGCATCTCTTTCATCTAAGATATTGTCGAAACTGGCATCTTTCATTGTTTTCTTGATTTGGGGCTCCACAAATATTCCCTCTTTTATTTCAGCTTTGCTTATTCTGGAAAATTTGTTTTTTAAATAAAGGAAATTTTCACCATCTTTGTTCATCGCTTTTACAAAGTTTTTCGTCAGTCCCAACTTGGTGTGAAGAGGTGGCAGCAAAATCTTTTCTGAGTTAACGAAAGACTTACACATGACATTCTTAATTCCAAGAAGAAGGTTACTTCTTTCTGGCTATTGCTCTTAATATAATGATTTTTCCCTCCCTACTATCCCACTCACACAGAAAATAGCAAGACCAACTGTAAACCCAGTACAAGGGCTGCAACTTTTAGATCCTTACAAATTTGCCATTGAAATCTCTGGTACTCTATTTTATCCAGTAGTAACTTCATGCTTTTATAAGACTTCTTTATGTGGACAGTATGAGCAATAAGAAAAGAAGAATTTTCATTTTCATTATAAAGGAGAACAGCTTTAAGGCTCATTTTCAAGATGTCTATAAAGAGTGTCCACTCTTCTGAATTGTGATGCTGACCCATTGTCATTCTTAAAGCGTTGACTTCATTACAGAATGCCAGGTCATCTTGTTTTGAAAATAAATGCTGCACTTCTTGCTGCCAACTACGGAATATGCATATTCTTGTCGCTTTGTCTAATAAACTCCATAAATTCCTAATTAGTCCCCAAAATCAAATTTATCCAAACTAATTCGTTATTGGGTGAATAGAAATGCATTATTAAAAAAGTATTGTCATTTGAAGCGGCTCTTAAAATTAGAAACTCAAAGAAATAAATATAAGGGGCATGGTAAGCTAATTTGGGGTAAAAACCAACAATTATAAAAAAATGGTAGGTGATGGACAAATTCTGATTCAGCAAGAAAAATTACATAAGAATGAGCCAAAATTGTTCTTGTAACAAAATCTTTGTCTATCAGTGAAGTTATTTACGTAATAAGTCAGGGAAGTGATACTTTACAGGACGATGGAAATATCGTGTTGCCTCAGCTTTCTTATTTTGTTCTTGATAAAATAAGTTAAGGAAGGATTTTCCTACTTAGGCAGGTAAAGTACGCTTCCTTGATGTTTTTAAGTCAGGAAAGTTATCACTATAGTGACAGTTGCAGAAAAAATGATTTAAGCAGTAAATTTCTTATATAATACAATTTTTTTAACATGGCATTGTGAAATGTAACTGCAAATTCAATCTAGTAATAGTAAGTTCTTTTTTAAACCTGGACTATCTACTTAAATATTTATGTCATCATGTTGGTTACTAGCAGAGAGCTTTGGTTTACAGCAGTACAAAGTTTTTCCTTAAATAGACCACATTACAATCAGAAATCAATCTTAGACTAGTCTGAATCTTTGAGTATTTTATACCGCTTGTGATCAAATGAAACTGCCATGAAACCCAAATATTTTTTTTTATTATCAAATTATAGTGTCTCAACTACAGGGGTTGCACTTTTACAAAATTTAACATGTAGCGAACAACAAATTCGTGCATTTTTGTAACTTTTAAAATTTTTTGTGATTTTATTTTCTAACAGTTGTTAGTAGTTTGTCTTTCATTATGAGTAGAAAGTTTTGTTCTGTTTGTTTCATTTTTTAGTCGAGTATCTTTGTTTCTTGCTGTTTTTTTTGCATTACAGGTTTGTTTTTAAATAATTTTTAAATAAATTAGCATTACTAATTAATGTGGTGGTTTTAGAAATGGGAGGTTAACATACTAAATTTTTGGGCATCTCTTCTGCTTCAATTTCGCATTATGAAGCTGTGGGTGGTAGAAAGTCAGGGTCGTTTTGAAGTGCTATTCAAAGGATTTTCAGACCATGATTATATTGCAATTCCTCAAAGGTATTCTTACTAGATGAGTAGATTCCAATTCATTCATTTGGCATATGAGAAGCTGCTAGTATATTCTTGGAGAAAATCAGTTTTCAAAAATTTGTTTATGTGAAGTTAAATAATAGCTTGTAATAGAGTCAAATTATGGCAAAAAAGGAGTATCCCAGAAAAATTCACAAACGGTTTGATACTTTGTGGGTTATTGGGAGAGGTCCCCTAAAATAGGAAAAATCATTATCCTTCTCTCTTTTCACGTAGATAGATGGCAAAATCTGTCAATATCCCAGAGAATACGAATCTTTGCAAAAACTACACTTTATACAAAGTTCAAGTAGATACAATTTCCTACAAAATCGATTCCATTTCATTTTTTTCTAAAGACGATTGTTTTCGAGATAATTGGGTTTGAAATTCGAGGTGTTTTAGGAATTGGTCCATGAGACTGTCCTCGTACACTCGCTATCCATTAAACCTGATTGACCATGGAACCTGATTTGACTAATATTGTGTTATCTAGGTATTCAGAATTTTGAAAATGGTTTGAATTTTAGAAGGCAGGGGATAGTTTTAGGTACTTTAAAAATGGTCCTTTTTCCATTTATAGCGATTTTAAACTAGATGCTTTTTTCGACGAAACAAGATATAACATTCTAATTTTTGTATCTGAGGAAATGAAAGAAGAAATACAAAACTTGAAACCATTTAATGATGAATACAATGAAATTAGATGCACCGAAGCTTAGAAATTTATAGAAGATATAAGATCAGAAAAGAAAACCAACTTTCACCCGATATCTGCTAATAAATGGGAAAAATACTATAAAAAAGTACTTACAGAAAAAAGACTTGAATTTATGAATGAATAAACACAAATAAACATAGAGGGTGAAATATTAGAAATAACGTCCGAAGATATAAAACAAGCAATCAAGAGCTTACATCTATAATGTAATTGTAAAGAGCATTACATTGTACGGAGCGGAAAATTGGAAGCTAACAGAAGCCGACAAGAAAAAAATAACAGCTGTCAAAATAGATGTTCTCAGAAGGTCATGCGGAATCTCCAGAAAGCAACGAATAACAAATGAACGAGTGGTATAAATAGCTAACATTGAAAAAACAATCATAGAGGACACCACGAAGAAACAACTTATATGGTATGGCTACATACAGAGAATGCCGCAGGAAAGACTTTTAAAAATAGCACTGGAATGGATACCAACAGAAAGAAAGAAGAGAGGAAGGCATAGGAAAACGTGGGGAGAAGAAGTAAGGAAAGCAATGAGCGAGAAAAACCTCACCGATGTCCAGTGCCAAAACCGTAAAGAATGAAGAAAAAGTCTAGAGGTCGGACAGCAAAGACAAACGCTATAAACCGGCATATACATACATACATATACATACATACAATGAAATTTCTACAGAGTTATTGTATTATGTATGAAAGACAGGAGGTGAGTATTTTTTTATACGGCTTCTTCTTCTTCTTCTTCTTCCTCCAAGATGATTTCCTCCACAGTGGTGTTCTATGGTTGCTCCAACACAGTCAACAGCAACAACAAAAACAAACCGAAGAATTAAAAGGACAATGTCAGTTGACATTAAGTTTGATCTCAACACTATCCTCACAGTACCTTAACAACAGTTTCTGTCAAACAAAACTAAAAAGGAGCGGCTGATCAAGTTACAGCAGTTGCAGCATACAGATATAAAGTGTGTTCAGAGTGCCAGTGATGCTGACACTTTGATTGTTGGGAAGGTCATTGAAAAATCTAGTGTATATGAAGATGTAGTTCTCACAACCTCGGCACCTGCCAAACAAAACCTTTTGTTACAAGCCTCACAACAACAACAAAAAGGTTTACAACATGGTACATTTTGTGCTTATGCGTTTTCAGCACAACGTCAGCTTCCTTCATAAAAGGGAAGACAGCTGGTTGCAAACTTTTGCTGCTACGTGAGGGACCGCATTTCATAGTTGATGTATTCAACAAGCGGGGAAGAAATACTTTATGACTTTGTATGGAGCTCCTACATCAGCAACTTCCCTAAAGCTCCTTAGGTACCATGTCTTTACAAAGTCTGTCCCTAACATCAAACCAAATCTACCTTCTCTACCTACCGAAACGGCAGTTATGCAGTACTCATATCGACTTTACCACCAAGTATAGCTCTGAATGGAAAATGAGTTTCCTGCTGAACAATGGAGTTGGGACCGAAGGTCTGATGGGAACCTAGTACCTACTACAACCCAAGATTCTGTTGTTCATAAAAATGTTCTCAACTTCATCTTCTGCAGATGTGCCAGAGGTTGTTGTGAGAGTAAGTGTGGATGCAGGAAAACTGACACGGTGACTGCTCGTTTATGTAAAACTGTCGACTTTACTTCCAAGTTTATTTTGACCAGACCCCAAATATTACCCACATATATGCATTTGGAATGTTTTTATAACACGAGTTATGATAGAAGGTAGAAATTTATCAGATTGTGATGATATTTAACAAACTGCTTTTTATTGTCCTGTATTATCGCAGTGCATAGTTTCTCAATTTCCATGTTTTGGATAATTGGATATTGCTGATAACTTTTGGGGCATCGGACACACTGGTTAAAAAGCTGTAGATAATCGGAATTTTTACTATTAACTAATCTCAGATCTTCAGATTACTGCTGAAAAGCTTGTTAGAACAAGACTAATATCTAGCAGTCACGTTATCTGTCAAACTGTGAAATCAACGACCGTCGTCTGTTCAGATCTAAATTCATAAGGATTTAGGCTGCGAATTGTCAGCTTTTCTGCTCTAGGAAATGACTTTTGTATTAAAAAATCTACAGATTTAAAACTGTGCAATGCCAGCAAAGAAAGAATGCTTAAGGCTCGGCCAAACATATTATGCTTTGTACAGAGAAATCAACAAGTATATTTAAAGCTACGCCATGTGATCAACACTTCTACTACTGCCTAGTAGGTAACAAGTAGTTATTACACTGCCAGTAGCCCTTTTCGAAGTTAGCCATAAAGTTTACGGACCTTTTTTGGTCTTTAAGTTAGAAAGTCAACGGAAACACTAATGAGGTTACTAGTCACTTAACTTTCGATGTTTCTCGATGTCTTTTGTTTGTTTAGTTAGAAAATGCATAGCAAAAAGATAGATTACTAGATGGTCTGGTAGGTTAGAAAAGAGTAAACTAGTAGCAAGAATTGTTAAGCACATATCAAACAAGGTATGAGAAAAAAAGTTTAAAAAATTGTGTTCTATATGTATCGCATTCCATCAAAAACTGAAATTAACCATTTGCACATAGCTAATGTCAAAAATAATTGATTTCCTACGGTAGATTTCACTTTCCCGTAAAAATAGTCTTTTTTATGTTGATCAGTTTTTATTTAATACAAGCTACGCTCCTACGTTGTAACATTTTGTCATTAACACAAGGTGTTCTTTGCAACCAGAGGTACTAATCACACTGCAGACGGCTGCTTTTCGCCGGAAAGCTTGAGATGGGTCTGATTGTTATTTAAAGGAAATGGTTGCTTCTTTTCATGGGTGGCATCTTAACTTTTTCATTTTGATGTTATAAAGTTACTTTTCGTAAGAGAAGCTAGAGAACCTAAGTATGATATTTTGGTTTAAATTTGAGACGTTTAATAACAAATAAATAAATCAGTAATTACAGCAAAAATTGTTGTTGCATAAACACTAATACCGTGTTGGTGGTAATCTCACCAAAAGTCGGATAAGACTTTTAAGATATTTCTCGTTCTCCTAAAGGTTATCAATAAAGTGACACAAAGTGATTGGTAAATTGGAAATACTACTAGAATTTGCGAAGTCTATAAATTCGAAAACAATTAAGTGGCTGGTAAATCCAAATAAAACTTTCCTTAGTCTTGTATATAACAAAATCGTCTTGCGCCATTAGTAGAAAACTTAATAAAAAGATGAAAGGTCTCACCCTTTTTGGTGAAAACGTTTTCAAAAAAAAATGGACTTCTGGAACGTCAAGTCCTTACGACATCTAGTAGAATACCATTAAAAAATAACTGTTTCATTTATCCAAAGAAAAGGAAGGAAGGAGGAAAAAAAGAAAAGGACCAGGCTTGGTAATGCAAAGATTTAAACATTTTTTATACCTGTGACGAACAGGTCCTATTTTCCACAGTTAAGATAATGATGCTGACTATATGTTTAAAAAGTTAACAGAGTATAATAAATGGGGGCTAAAAATTAATATGGACAAAACAGAACATCTAAGAATAGGAGAAGACCAGGAAGATTCATAGTTGAAAATGAGACATATTAAAAGAAGGAATGAATTCAAATACTTCGACAGTATTATATAGCAAGAGGAAACATCAGCAAAAGACATATAAACCAGATTGCAACAAGGTCAGAAATGTATAAATAGCTAAATCATAAATGTCACTCCAGACTGTTGTTCCAATAACAAAACTGTAAGGTAGAAAGGATATTACAGACAGGAAAAAGAGTGACCAAAAAAGTATATTATGCTAAACATTTTAATAATTTTCGCATTATGTCAGGCAAAACCGAGTCCATTTTTCTTTGAATTATTGATTTCAGAAATCATCGAGTAAGATGATAAAATCAGAAAAGTCACTATTTGAGAATTTTTTTTAACCAAAGTAAATCTAATACTAATATTGAAAGCAGAATTGTGTGGACGAGAATAAGGCAAGTTAGATTTTCTGTTTGTATTTCTAAATTGTTTACGTTTGTTAATAATTCTATTTAAAAAATATCAAGGTTTAGTAAACAAGATAATTTTTTTCATGCCTTATCTTCATGCGTTTGATTATTTTCGCATTCAATGCAATTCAGTGCTATTGTTTTTACTTGTCTCTACTGTTTTTGATGATATTCCTAAATGAATCAAAAATACTGATTTAAGATTCGTAATTAAGAAACACCAGAAAGGTATTTTTCGAAAGCTATACTTTCAGTCCTTTGATTTTGATATTCATTAAGTATTCACCCCTGTGTTTATCAAATAGTTTGAAATGCTAATTTTGCATGAGTTTTCTGCACGAATTATGCTAATATAAACGTAAATGCACTTGTACTTTTAAATCAACAGTTTTACGAGTCACTAGCAAGTAATCTCTACTTTGCAATTGTAAAATAGGTCAAGTTGCATGTGCATACGAACATTTTCATGATTTATATGACAGTACAAATATAAGCGTTATGTGTGATATTTTTGTAAATAGTTTTGATCGAAACCTCTCCAAAACAATCCTATTATTATAATACCTTTATTTATATTTTAGAAAAGATAAGAAAAAACTTTTTATCAGACCTCACAGAATTTCTTTCCATATATGTACGAGTAAGGTATTAAAAACATATTCAAAACGAAAAAAAAATGTTTGTTCTTTAGCTTTTATCAATTTACCTCCCACATATTATCTTGCCTTTATATTCATCTTCGATTGCCATGATAACTGTATGCCAGTTGATCCCCAAGCGTGTCGGAGAATGCCTGATTTAGATCGTAACCATCTGTCTGCGGAGGTTCTCTGCTTCGCAGGCCCAGAAGAAGGTTCAAACATCCCTTAACAGGTTTGATAGGTATTAATACAACTAATCAAAAATATGTATCTAAGGAATGTATGTTACTTTGCCAAAATTGATATTTGTATCTTCTATGGTTTGAAAATTATTTATTCCAAAAAAACTTATACCAACGTGTCAAATTTTGAAAAGGAAACAAGATCAGATGTAAGTTTATTGGAACTTTTCATTTTATTTTCAGCCAACAATACGTGATGAAATTTAATGGCCGAATTCAAGACACCCTGTATAAGTGCAAACCGTACAAAAACTAGTACTTGGATAGATTACAAGCAAAATTAAATATTTATTTATTTGAGAATCAAATTTTTCCTAGAATAAATCATAACGCACGTGATCTTATAAATATAGATTGCGAATACAACTGCGAAATAACAAACCCATTAATTCAATTTGGCAAGAGATAAGAATTTATCTTCTCTTTTTTTACAAACTTTTTGTAATATTTTTTAAGGTACTCACACACGTTACGATTTACATAGCACGCTAGTGTATTCATATCTTTTGACACCATAGCAAGAGTATCACATACTCTAAGGTCAACATCAGAGACTTATCTCTTGGAACTGTCGAGCAATACAATTCTCAACGTGTATAAGAGACTTTAAGAAGATAAAATAATAGTAAAATGATGCTGCAAAAATGTTTAAATGATATTAAACTTTCCAATAAAGGAAACTTTAATTTAGGATAAAAGTATGTGTGGCGTACTTTGTTTTGACTAAAAGTATATCCTACCAATATTATTCCATAAATGCTCTAAAGTATTTTAAACCAGTGAAAATGCAAGGATGATCATGACGAAATTTAAAATTAAAAAAATATCGATTATCTCGTAAACTATTTGAGATATCGAAATACCGATTAGGTATCTGTAATCAGGAAAAAAATTCTAAGTTAATTTTATGTATAACATGTCCTGTAAAGTTACGGGAATCTAGCAACAACAACAGAGCAACAGAATGTACGAATTCAGAAACGAAATTTTTGAATTTTGTCGAAAATAAGTTTAATTTGCAGCCCACATACGTAGATACAGAGCCGGCTGGAAGTTTTGCGGGGCCCAGGGTAACAAAATTTTGCGGGGCCCTTAAAATAAAAAAAGAAGAAACACACTGTTTTTTCAGACATAGTCTAATTTGTTTATTTGAAATATTTAGAAAAAATTAGAAATTTTATTTGTTCTGAACATATCGATAGAAAGAATTAATTATTTTTTTCTTAAGACGCGGGGCCCTGGGCAGTTGCCTCACAAACCCGGCATTGCTTAGATATCAAGATTTTCGTTATTGACTTAAGCAACTGCATTTCTTACACAACAATCCTGAAAATATAGATATTTTTAGCTTACCTCTGGCTATCTTTGATTGCACTCTTTTAACACCACACCTATCACAAGACATTGTACTGATTGATCAGAATGGAAAGGATAGCGGCGATTTTTGTTTTTTCAGAATCATTAACAATAATTGTAAAATACCAGTAAAAGTCAATATGTGCATATTTAATTACTCGCCGTTGTCAAAACATGAACAAATTGCTTTCTTCTAGTTTATGTAAGAACCTTTACATTCATAATTTGATTTTAATTTAAAGCAGAATCTACAAGAATGTATACGCAATTTTTTAGTTTAACACTATAATCTTATACAAATATAGAATGAGAAATAAATACTTAACTTGGAGCTGATAATCAATACAATATACATATGATACATAAGAACAATCTGTAGTACCAACAACAACTAACTCAATTAAACATGAATTTAGGGAATGTAAAAAATTTTGGAACTATCTATGGGAATTTGGCAAGGACGGTCACTTTCCGACTAAATATCCGGACTGAAAAAGATTTAGGCAAACCATTTCAAATGCTTTCCGCAATTCCCTGACTATAGAAATCAGTGATAATATCAAAGAAAGTTAAATGCTTTAAACAATAAAAGAAAACGTAAGAATTAACCAAAGTACTTCAAAAAGATATGTGGTAAAAACGATATAGTTACAATTAGAAGATATCTTGCTATAACAGTGCCTCAAGATATGGGTTTATAAACACCTCCAACAAACAATCAATGGTGTTGATGCTATACGCTACAAGTATTAATTGTATTAATAATTTACTGTAAATGTTATGGCAAAATACTTTCTAACTTTCTTTTTATCAAAGTAATTAGTTAATGACGCCATATTAAAACAAAGCACGGCGGTTTTAGGTTATGTTGGTTTCTGCATATATCGGTATATAATAATGCACTGTTCGGTGGATATTCACACTTCCGTGTGTGAAACCGGCTTCAAGCACGTGTTTTTCAACCAATTGAAAAAGAGTTTGCAATGATCACGCACTGATCACGCATTGTTATTACTGCATTGATTCGCCGATTTTAGTATAGTCACAGTTACTGTGGTCAATAGATTGGTAAACAAAATATAGAAAAAGACTGTCTATTAATCTACTAAGGAGGGCAAGCCATAAGGAGGTCTATTTGATCACTAAGTTTAGATTCTACCTTAGTATCTGGAGAAACAAGCATAATAATCAAAGTCGCAATCTACCATTTTTTATGGAAAATTAATTTTTGTCGATTTTTATTAACTACGTACAAGCTTTATCAATAGTAACATTTATATTCTGCAAGAAATCAAAGTTCTTTTAAGTTTCTTTCAATCCATATTGTTCGTTCCTCGTGTCTCTGCCACAAGCAAAATTCCCAAGAGAGCAGAATTCCACAATTGGGAAACCCTGTAACCTTACGGTAACTTTCACTAAAGCACATATTATATGAGATTTACACTGTTCACTATTCTTAAGAAAGTAAACTAGTAAACTTGTATGATATGTTCTTATTTAGTATAGTTCAAGTGCCAGTTATAATCTGTTTAACGCTAAATTATTATCGCTAATGAAAAGTTTATCCAAACAGACAATTAGTTGAGAACACCACGTAAATACGCTGCATGACTTTGTTCTAATAGAGCAACAGTGCACACGGCAAAACAAACAATGAGTATTCTAAAAATCACGTTTTTTAGTCAAATAATTTTGCGTTTTAGTGATATTGCTTTGCCGCTCAGCTCTTCTAACTTAATAGTCTCAGATTTGTTTCTGTAGGATGCAATGCAATGGTTGACAAACATCATCCATGCTCATTTAAAGTACTTAAAAATGCAATTGGAGCTTTTTTCTACAAACTTTAAAACTTCTTCTACTATAGCATTTCCCACACAACACTCGTAACCATATAAAAACTGATGTAAAACCATAGATAGTGATAATACTTATTTTGTACATTTTGTTATGCACATTATAAAATGGAACAAGGTGAACGAATCGATTTGCTTCTATTATGCAGTGATTAGTTCTTTTGATGACCATATCTGGTTGGATTAGCACTGCGTATTCCTGATTGGTATGATATTACCGTATCAAAGCAACATCTTTAGAAGCCCTGGTACAAATTCCGTCGGTGTGCCCCCTTTCAAGATACGTCCACATTACAGGTTAACGTTAGACGGTATTCTTATATTTTGCAAATAATAACCTTGCTTTTAGTTAGTAAAACAGGCAAGACCTTTCTTGAATTTGCTTAGATTTGAACTAAAGAATCTTCTGAAATTGGATTATTATTTTGTGTTGATATTACCAGACGCGCTTTTATACGTCTTTAAACATCTAGTTTGCCTTAACGTTTATCTGCTTGTCGATCGCACCAAGTGCCAGTACTACTGAACTGTAATCTCAGAAAAGAAAATGCCGAAGTATAATTGAACTCCTCTGTTTCCAGTCTTTGAACAAAGTACGTTACCAAAGTCGTAAATGAGGTTTCTTAGGTGTCGATACCTGATAATTTGAGCTAGGTCGAAATTCAAGAATCACCTCCCACCAACAATGACGCGTGCAGGGTAGGCGGGTCATACCGCTCGCGGACCGAGTCACAAGTAATGCATGCGTTGCAATAGCTGCGTGGACGAGACTGGTAGGAGGCAAAAACCTAGAACATCCTAAGCTTAGTAATAACCCGCGATTGTTACACAGCACTGAGCCCTAAATTAGAAATCGTAACAGTCGCAGCGACTATCAAAAAAATTTTTATAACGACGGCTAGTTATTAGACCCTGTGTCGAATTCAGAGACATTCCAACATCAGTAGGTATTCTTAACGTGCAACTCATCATAGTCAAACGAAACCAACCCCGAGCATTACATTGCAAGAGTTTCCGCCAAGGATCAAGCCCACAACCTTCAGATTAATAGTTGAACCCTGGGGTACCTATCAGTATTAATTCTTATATAGCAAGTAGTCATAAAGGTAAGTCCGTCACGTTAGTGTATTGTTTGGCAATATTTGTGTCTAGGAACAGTAACAGCAAAAAAGCGCTTTTAAAAAAGCTGTCTTGGCGTTTGCTACCGAAGTTTATAATGCCAGTGCTACCGCTTGCTGACTATCCCTGGATGTCAGCAACATTTTCTGAAATTCCACTATGTTTTTGGCAGATCACTTTACCGGCGGTCCTAGTAAACCTTTTATTCTGGGGGTATTACTACCTAGATCGGACTTCTAACGCATGCTACTAGATACTGTTTATGATTACGTAATGTATACATTTAATTACAATTACTTCCTTCTTTAAGATTTTATAATTTCCAAAAGCATCTAAAAGAAATTAAGTTTTCAGCATTCCAGCAGGGATTGTAATATCTTCGATCATTACGGAGGTTTATTGCCAGAAGGGGTAGACCAACAACCATCTACTCCGACAACGGCCTCAACATTGTGGGTTGCAACAATTTCTTCCCACAGATGGATTGGAATGAAGTACAGCATCATGTCACCATCAGCAGAATCACATTGAAGTTTAACCCTCCAACAGCAGCTTGGTGAGGAGGATGGTGGGAACGACTAGTTGGAATGATGAAGAGACTTCTTAGAAGTGTCCTTGGCAACAAAATAGTAGATTACGAAGAGTTACTTACATTGATATGTGAGGCGGAGTCGGTTATGAACCAAAGACCACTCACGCACAATGAAGAAGCCGGAGGAAGAGTGCTTCCCTTGTTTCCAGCTCAGTTTATTCAAGACAACCCAACTGTGTACCTTTCCGAAGCAGATTTAGTAGAGGAGAAACTATTACGACAACGGTCTAAGCAAGTTCAGATGTTAAGGCAAGAGTTAGAGCAAGGTTTCGTAAGGAATACCTAAGATTTCTCCGACAACAAACATCTAATAGGACGGTCAAATTAAGTCGTCTAAGTAGAAGCAGAAGGAAAAAGGAGATTAGACTGGCCTTTGGAAGTGATAATGAAGACATATCCAGGTAAATATAGAGTCGTAAGGACCGTGTTGGTACGTACGAAAGAGGGCAATTACTTGCGGCCTATACAACGGCTCTACCTTTTGGTAACGTCAAATCCGACCAATATGTCGGACGGTTCCGACATACAAAACATTCCAAAAGACCACGTCACGAAATTTGGAAGAATCATGAGACCACCCGACAGACTTAACTATCCATGAATCTGGTGGTTATAATTCGACTCCGAATCATAAGATGGGAGTATGTTGCGAATCCATGCATTCCCGGCCGGTTAATCGTCGCGAGCACACGTAGTGCTAGTCGTCTCCGCGATCGTGTATTGCTTTTATCGCTCTTTTCAGAGCGTTAAGCGTCGACCGAGTGTTCTATTACCAGCTGTAACAGCTAAGGCAGCCAGGGATTCCCGAAGTTTACCAAAGGACGATCTGTTGCTGCCGTGGCCGCATCAGCTATCAGTAAGTATAAATTCCTAACATTCCACTCCTTGACCTTCAACCATCCAATCACCGCATTCCTTTTCACCTATTGATTTTCCATTATCCACTTGACCTATCGATTTTAATCGCGAGTTTCATGACACCTGCGTGCCGCTCTCCTGGGACTTCCCGGTCTTCGGAAAAACCCCCTCCAGCCATCGCCGCCACTATCAGCCCCGCCGCCGCCCCCAACCCGAAACCCTCCTCAAAGAAGCAGAGTAAGAAGAAGTCTTCGACTACTTCGAGCTTTCCTTCTGGCCCCGGTGCCTCTCGCGCCGAACCCACTCCTACCACCTGCACCATCCGCTCCCGGAAGGTGGCACCTGTAACCCGCTCCCCGAACCCCTCACCCACCTATCACACCTCAAATCCCAGCCCATCCTGCTGCTCCTGCAGGTCCTCTCCTTCGCCCCTTTCTCCAGCACACAGCCCCGCTTCCCGCCCATCCTCATCCACACCGACGCCCCCATCGCCGCTCCCTTCACCGGCTCCCTCCCCGAAATCCTCAACCGCTCCCCGATCATATGCCTCTGTGGCATCCACAGCAGGCACTTTCCCATCCCTTTCTCCCTCAGTAACTACCTTTTCTGCCCCCAGGAGTATACCATCGCCCACCGCCGCCCCTCCGCAAACGCAAAACGTTTTCCAACCAATCGTTCCCGCTCCTGTGTTACCCACCGCTTCCTCCATCTGGGCAGCTCTAACTTCCTGTGCCCCATCAGCCCACCCGTTCACCTTCACAGACCCATCAACCTCCACCGCCCCCGCCGCCGCCTCCCATCCCAGCTGCAAGCATTATATATCTCTATCCTCGCCCGACACCAGCTCCGCCTGGATCACGGCAACCCCAAAGAAGCGCCGTACCGCGCCCAAAAGCCCTGTTACAAACCCCACCCGCAGCTCTCGTCCTTCCACCACCTGTTTTATAACAGGACTTCCAAAACCAGCCTCAACGCCCAAGTACCTCTCCGACATCCTCAAGAAAATCCCTGGCCTGATTATTTCAGAGCTCTCTGTTTCTCCCGCTGGTACGGCCAGAATATCCTCCCCCCAAGACGACCTACGAGGCAGGCTTGCCACCTTAAGCCACCTCGTAGGAGGCCCCGTCCGGGTGTCCTCCGCGGCACCCAAACCACATGATCGCTCCCCACAGACTCTCCAAGCCCGCCTCTTTCTCCTGCGTCATTCGCGGCGTCGAGCTCGACGTCACTCCGAAGGACGTTATGGACGCCCTCTCCCTTCAGGGGATTTCCTTTTCCCGAGTGTGGCGCATCCGCTCCCGTGCCACGGACCGCGACACGAGACTTGTGCGTGTGCTCACCACATGCCGAGTCTCGCTGGACGCACTTCTGGCAAAGGGGCTGAGAATGTTCAGCCACATCTACCCGGTTGAGCCCTCCCATGTCCCAAAGGCTCAACCGATCCAATGCGGTAAATGCCTAAAGTTCGACCACGCCTCCTCGGAGTGCGCGGTCAGGACCCCCACTTGCGGTGTTTGTGGCGCCGGCCACAGCACGGCTTCCTGCAAGCCCTCCACCTCCCCCAAGTGTGGGAATTGCGGCGGCGACCATGTCGCCTTTTCTTTGCGGTGTCCAAACCACCCTTCCTCTCCCGTCGCTCCAGATGCGACTGCCCTCCTAAAGTCCGCCGGCAAACCCTCTACCTCTTGAATCAAGAATTTCCTGTCCTTCTTTGTTACCTCCTTTCTCAACCTCTTCCCTAACCAACGTGGACACAACACAAGGTCCTGTTTCCCACCATAACCCAGTTCTTTGGCCTCCGGGTCAAAGCTTCCTACTCCGGGAACCTGGTTCACGTTTCCTTCTCTTAAACCTCACTCCTAATAACCCGCCCTAATTAAACATTATCAGTGGCTCAAGACATGCGCCTCGGAACTGTCAACCTCAACGGCTGGCGCAATAAGCGCCCGCTTGTTGAGAATTTGGTCCTCACGGACCACATCCACATTCTGGCACTATCTGAAACCCATCTTAAAAAGTCACACTCCCTGTCCCTGTCCGGGTTTCGGATCTTTCGCAGGGACAGCCCCGGCGGCCGAGCCTGAGTAGCCCTTGCAGTCCACCGCCGGCTCCCAGCCAGCGACTTCCAAATCCCGCAACAGTTTTCAAACCTGCATGTCTGTGCCGCCACCATCTACCTGCCGGACAGCACCCCTGTGCACATATTCTCCATCTACATTCCGCCCAACGACCCGCTCCCTGTCGACTTCTTCGAGTTCGTGGCCTCGCTTCGGAGGGCGGTGCTGATGGGCGATCTCAACGCCCGGAACACGGCCTTCGGGGACGGAGCCTCGAACCCGAAGGGTCAACAACTGGCGACTTGCCTACTAAGACTCCCACTGTTTCGGATCCCCAATGAACGTCCCACCTTTCTTTCTCACCTGGGTAGCTCCATCATAGATCACATCGTCGTCACCGACGCTCTAACTCCCTATTTCGCAGCCCCGGCTAGAATCGCCGCCCCTATCGCCCCACTTGTCACAGACTCAACGTTATGTCAAGTCCAGATTCCCCAGAACGCTCGTCGCACCACCAGAGACTGGAACAACGCCCGATGGGAAGAGTTCCAAGCTCACGTGGAAAACAACCTTCCTGCAAACCCACCACTATACAGAATCGAGGACATCGAAACCACCGTCCAACAAGTTACTTCTGTCATCCAAGAAGCTGTCCAAGCTTCCGTTCCCGAGAGGACCGTCGATCCTAGGCGGCCCCCTCACCCCGCTTTCCTCCGCGAAATCATTCGCGAAAAACGATGAGTGTACAGAGTATTCGTCCGAACCCACGACCCAGTGGTGAAAACACAGTGGAACCGACTAAGCGCTATCGTCCGCCGGCATGTGACCCGGATAAAGGAGGAATGCTGGTCGGCCGCGTGTTCGAACCTGGATCACCGGGACGGCGCCAGATTCTGGCACAAACTCAAAGTCCTCAGTGGTCAGAAAGCTACCCAGGAATTCCACCTCAACCAAAACGGCAACGTAATAGCCGACCCGCTGGACAAGGCGAATATCTTCGCCGACGTTCTGGAAGAAGTCCATCAATCCCCCGACGACCCACTGTTTGATGCTCAAGCCCTCCGCGAGATTAACTATGACGTCCGTCTCGATCCAGATATAGCTCCCCGCCTCCACGTGCCTCCTCCTCAACCTCCGGACAATCTCCCAGACATTATCAGCCCCATCCTCGAAGAGGAAACAGCCGAGGCGCTTGCTTCTGGCAAGAATTCCGCTCCGGGAAACGACTCTCTCACGAGAAGAGCCCTGAGACACCTACCTCCCTCAGCCACCGTTTTACTCACCCTCATATTCAACTGTTGCCTCCGATGCGGCTACTTCCCGACCGCCTGGAAAGAGGCAACGGTGGTCATGATCCCCAAACCAGGAAAGCCTCCCACCAACCCATCATCTTATCGACCCATTTCCCTTCTCAACGTTCTAGGTAAAGTGTTCGAGAGGATATTGACAAATAGACTCCGAGCACACCTAGACGCCCACGACCTCCTCCCAGAGCATCAAACAGGATTCCGTCCTGGCAGATCCACAACGGACCCCATTCTCCGCCTACACACCGACGTCTCGGTGGCCTTCAACTCGAGACGGTACGTAACGGCCACATTTCTCGACATCGAGAGGGCCTTCGACAAGGTCTGGCACGAGGGGCTTCTCTTTAAGCTCCGAGCCGCCGAAATCCCCGCCTGCTTCGTCAGGTTAATCAGCAGTTTCCTGTCCGCCCGTCAACACCGCGTGCGAGTGCACCAGGCTAAGTCCAGGGTGTACACGCCGTGAGCCGGCGTCCCTCAGGGGTCCATCCTTTCTCCTCTTCTATTCATCTTCTTCTGCCATGACATCCCATGCCCCGAAGAGCCGGAGGTCCGCCTCTCGCAATTCGCGGACGACACAGCTCTTTGGGTGACGTCTCGAAGCTCCGCCGAAGGATCCAGAATCCTGGCGTACGAACTAGGACGCCTGGAGACTTGGTTCCGGAAGTGGAGAGTCAGACCAAACCCCCAGAAAACCAACCTCATCTTATTCCGCCACCCCGACTACAACCACACGGCCAGATTCGATCCCGACGACGTCCGCCTGGAACTGTGGGGCTCGCGCCTCCAACTTTCGTCATCTGTCAAATACCTTGGCATCACTTTCACCCCCACGCTGAGATGGAGCGACGAGCTGAAGCACTGCCTGGACGTTGTCCAGCGGCGCAGCGGCTTGCTCTCTAGACTCTGCGGCGGCATTCCAGGCTGCCATCCTAGGACGCTACTTCACACATACAAAACTTTCATAAGACCCGTGATCGACTACCGATTCACAGTCTTCGTCTCCGCACCGCCATATGCGATCAGAAGACTCCGACAGAAAGAGAGGGCCATCTGCAGGAGGATTTTCCGGCTGGAGCGCTTCTTCCCTTCGGAGGAAGTCTGCGACAGGGCGGGTATTCCTCCTGTAGATGCGCGCCTCGAATTCATGAGGGGTCGATATGTGAGCAGAGCGGTCGAACAAAACAGAGAGCACGTTCTCCACATCCTAAGAACCCGGGCTCCGACCGCCCGCAGAAGACCCAAAAGAAAACCCAAACACCCGCCCTCTATCATGATGAGACGTGCCGAGAACCTCTCCCTCGAGTTGATGGACATACTTCTTGACACCCCACTTATCTATAGATAAGTTCCCAACCACAGTCCTCCGCGAAACTACCGAGCAAAGTAGGCAGCGTCCTGGCGCCACGTTGCATTCGGGAGGTCCGGGACATCCCCGGGCCGACTGTTCTCACTAGGTTTTTCCGTGGTTTTCCCTAGTGGTCAAGGCAAATGCCGGAACAGAAATTTCCACGGACCCACCACCAACACCGAATTAACGCGCCGCGTCACCACCCCTTCTCCTCCGATGTTGCCACACCGAGGAACCGCCACTGCACCACCACCCCACAACACCAAACTGCTACTGCCGCTACACACAACTACCGCAGCCACACAATAAACACACACACAGGATGAGCGCGAACCGAACCGTTCTCTAAGTCGCTGACGCCACAAAATTCCTCCCCTCATCAGGCTGAAGAAGCTCCACGAGGAGCTTAAAACGGCCTTCCGCCTTCGGCGGGAATTTAACGATTGACTTGACTTGACTTGACTTGCGAATCCATGAGATGTACACTGAATTTTGGGGCATTATAAGAACAGAGGTTTTTTATTACTATTTAAAATGTGTGAATCAGTGAAACTAACAATTTGTTAAATGAAGTTTTAGTAATTATGATGAATGATGAATGTATTGTGCTTTCTATGCTAATCGATTGAGTCATGTTATTTACTTTCAATTTTGATGTATTGGCTATTGTAATAATGTCAGAAAAAATATAAATTGTCAAAGGTTGTCAATCTGTTTTACTATCTACACCTAAAATAGTTTGTGAAAAGTGTGGAAAATTGGGAAAAGTGATTACGTCTAATCCTTGGAAAAGTGGAGTTCATAATAATAAAGAGTGACAGTGACAAGTTACATGGACAGTGCAATCGGCAAAATTTGATTAGAGGCATTTTCAGTAAACACTATCCAGTGATCCGAACACTACGAATCTTCTGTGAATCTGTTGGAGACTCGCAAAGGAATTGAGTTGACTCAAAGAGTAGGAGCTAGGCAAGTATATTCCACCGTAACAAATAATAGTTATATCCCCAACAATATAATCAAAGAAACGTGAATGACATTATGGAAATTCCTGGAAATTTTTATTATTAAGTTTAGAACTTTTTCCCAAAAGACAAATGACAAAAAAATTGTTTCTGATTCTAATGACACTTGGTAACGGCATATTTCCTTTGTTACAATAGGGCCCTTATTGTAATGGAATGTGTGAGTGAATTTATGTCGTATGGCGTATTATAACTACGTACTAAAGCCTCTATGGGTTTAGCAGTTGAACTCTAAAAGCTTTCGTATCATATTCAAAGATGCTATATCTACCGTTTTAAACTCAATATGCCCATTGATAGTTTTTGAACTAAGTACATCTTCTACTAATACTGTTGCGCAGCTGTACATTTGGTGCACGTAACGATGATATATTATGCACAGTATTGTTATTGCCACCATCTCATGCAACACATTTTAGACATTAATTCTATCAGTCTAAAAAAGAAGAACAAGAAAGAAGATGAAGACAGTGGGTAATCAAAAGATCGTATCGTCTGTTTTGAGTTTATCTAGTACTTTTAACCTAAAATGGAATTGAATCTAACGAACTTTATTCTTTGAGGAAGGCTGATAAGCATAAAAGTCTTTGGTAAAATATGCTTGTGATAAATCAATAGTCTTTAATTGTTTTCGTGTTCTTTCAGAAATCTTCTTTCATGAATTTCAACAATAGGTATAGTCTTCATAGATAACATTTAATTTTTTAATATCATTTGATACTGTCTTAATTGAATGAGGTGAGTCTTAATTCACATTTTTTGGGATCTTATCATTAAGCTTGATACAGAAAGAAAAAAGAAAAAAGAAATAGGAGCATTTTATTATCCTTAACTTCACTTTTCTGATACTGTGCCTCTTTACCAAGGTGAATTGAAACACATAATGTAGTGGGTGTATTGATTTATAATTTCAAAACAGTGATGAATCAATGGCAAAGGCCAAAGATTAATTTGTGCGGAAGCAACATGTACTTTTAAAGTATATAGAATGAAATATCAAAGTATAACCGAAACAGTATGAAACAAAGCTCCTATGACTATTTTAATTATGAAGATCTACAACACTAAAATATTTGAAATCAAAACGTCATTGCCACTTATGAAGTTCTCTTAGTCTACCTATTTTTATTTAGCTAGATGGCTGAACGGTTTTGGTTGATTAAGATAAAGCTGTAAACACGAGTAATACAAAATTTTAAAATAAATAATGTGAAGGCCTTTAGTAAGCATTCTTATCAAGTAAATAAGAATATTTTGTGTTAATAAATCATTGGGGACAAAAATTAGGTTTTATCTCATTAAGAGAAACAACTGTGCGCAATACTTTATACCTTTGAAAAGATTACTGTGTTTATTAGAAATAGAAAAAAGTAAGTTAAATATAAAAGAGAAAATTATATTTTTACCCTAACTAAAACATGCATAATATTAAAAACCTAAGAGCGTTATCACAACCCAAGCTGCCGCTAACAAGCTATGATAAGGCAAGTACTAAAGCAAAGGTTTGTGCTGCTTAGCATTTTTTAAATATAGCGTATATACAGCCAGTTATCCACGAAACGAACACATTAATCAAAATATAATTAGATCGTTCGCTGTTTTATCAAAACTACAAAGTTCAAAAGTCAAAAGTTATGTTTCAATAACCGATAAAACAGAAAACCATACAAGTTTTATAAAACACCGAAAATGCGAAGTGCCAACGTACGTAAGTAAATAATAATAAATACACCAGTCCCTCTTCGTTTCATTATCCTTATCAGTCAATGATACCGAGCACCAGACGATTGCACAAAGCAATTATTTCAACATCATTTGTGAAACGAACCCAATGGCATTTTTTCAGTTAAAAACTTAAGCGCCGAGATAATTTGGCTAAGTTGTAGTTAATTACCTTCACCTTCGATGCTAATTCTATTATTTACCATTCACCTTTTAAAAACTTACCTTTGATCTTGACGAAACACTTAAAAATGTCTTATAATTGTTCTTAATAAAATTCATATTAAGTCAACTAGATATTTAAGTCACACGCACACATCAAGTAATCAAAATAAATTCTGGAAAACCCAAAAATAATATTTCTGTAGGTACTATGCAATTTTTATTTTGGAAAAAGCAACTTAAAAAGTTATTTAGACACAATTGTCTTCAAAGCTAATCTTTACTAAAAATCTTTTGAAAATAAAAATCTGTAGGTACTAGGATTTCATCCAATTTTATTCACAATAGTTTAAAATCAAAACAAAAGCACTCTATTATCCTTCTAATTATGCACAATTGTAGAAAACGCGCCAAAACAATATTTTAAAAGAACTACGTATCGCGATTCAAACAACGCAACGTTCGCAAATATACGCAAAATACCGCTAGTTAATGCGACCTACACTAAGGACATTGGCCGTGGCGTAAGCAGAAAATCCTGACCACCGCAATATTGCAAATCGTGGGTTAGGCAAATATCCCGAACCATGGTGTGCAAAAACCGAGCAGACGCGAACTTATCGCGGCACTTGGACAGCAGCGGGTGTTTTGTGATTCGCGGCCATTCGCGGATCCGCGATTTGTATGTGTACAAGGGAGGCTGCGTATCCTTGGAGTCCTGGAGCCCGGAGTCCGGATCGATAGGATTATTAGTGTGTTGTTTCTGTATACCTAGTAAATGTAGTGATTGTTTTGTCTTATTATTATCATCATTGTTATTAGTGATTTGTTTATTTGCGTGGAATATAAGTGTGAAAAGTGCAAAAAGGTTTTTAAGTTATTGAGTACCGTTGAGGATATCTACAAAACAAGACCATTCTAAACTACTTAAGTTAAAATCAAATAAAATTTTCCAAATACAATACAAAACGATATGGTATTAGCATAATATGATAGTCTTTCAAGGCCAAAAACCTCTCGAAAAAATTTTTTCTAAATTAGTAGCTCGTAATTATCTCATAATATTGTTGACTTAAAAAATAGAATCGCTAATTAGTAGTTCTCTTTATTCATTCAAATAGCCTTGAAGTTGATTTTAATAGTATTCAAATGAACTACTATCAGAGTATGGGAGATGTTTTGCCAAAACTGATTTTATTTGGCAAGTCAGACGTTTGTTTTCTGTCTTCAAGTTTTCATAAATCAAATTTGATTTTTAGTATTTCCCAAAACGGAACTAACTTTTAGTTTTGTTCAGATAATTACTTGTTAAACGCATAGAATCACCGAAAAAACCAAATACTTTTCCAATGTTTAACTAAATATTGTTTCGATTAGTAAATCGCTAAAAGAATCATTTAAAGCGTATACCTTTTGGGAAAACAATTAATATAACATTAGCGTTTTTATTATTCAGCAATAAACAAAATAGAATGTGTCTAAAATTGCCGAGAGTATTTTGTTTTAAAAT
>VTPC01091072.1:101911-119072 GCA_011009095.1 Ignelater luminosus | reverse complement strand
TTTGTTATTTTATAAATTTCCACTCTATTGTTACAAACAAAAATGAAGTTCAAAGAATGGGATCCGAAATATTGCAATACCAGCTATACACTAAATAAGAATGAGTATAAATAGCTAACTTCCATTTTGTTAGTTAAATATGAAAACAATTCTTCAGCTAATACAATGGTGCTTGTGTCCCACCTTTCATTAAGACAATTGCTTTTCAACCAATCACTGTTAAGGTTTGAAATTTCTTGGGTTTTCTTTTCACTTGTTTAAACAAATTCAGGTTCAAACTTCAGCATACTATGATTTGTTGAAACTGCGGAGCTTTCACATTTATGTATCTTGGCAATAAACAAATGAGAAGCGTTGCTTTAAAATGTTAACAAGAAATAAAAATTCTTGTTTTTAAAACTGTTACAAAATTATTTCTAAACTTGAATGGAAAGTAAGTGAAACCTTTCTCAGTTAATACTGCCAGTAGAGCCCTTAGTTTTGATATTTTATTGCGCTAGTTCAATTGAAATTATTCTTTTGTCTTTATATTCATCAATGTGAACTTCATTAATTTGTCTTAGTTTTCAAATTCACCAAGGTATTGTTTAACTAAAGAATTTCGAATTTTCTGTTTTATTAAATCATTTCTAGAAAAATGTAATTAGCCACAATCTTCACTTAAAAATCGTTTAAGAATAGGAGAATAGCCAGATAGAATTTTATATTACTAAAGAATGTTCAAAGCAATCTCTGGAATAGTATCAAGATTAAGTCTGAATTTCTTTTATAAAAATATCAAAGAAATATTGCGAAAATATTGAAGGTAAATATTGAGATATCAAACAGAAGAGAATAAAATAAACTGTTAATGAGATAAACTTTAAATCAAGTGAATGCCCGTACGAAGGCAAAAGTGGTGGTTCTATATTTTTGATCAGAATTTCTTTAAAGGATCAAGCAACAAAGAATTTTGAATTAAAATATCCAATCAAATTCACTGAAAGCGAATTAGCAATTACTACTATTAAATTATATGTACAGCTCTTCAGTAAAGTAACTCGGTACACACTTTGATAAAAACTAATGCAGAAAACCTAGAAAGCTCTTTTTATTCGGGTAGTTTAATGAACCCTTTTTAAACAGAAATATGAATATAAAAAAATCATTTTACAACAGTTGCCTTTTTTTATAAAAATCTTAATTTGCAATAATAACTTTCTAAATCTGATTATGTTAGTACGTTTGTGACGTAATCGATGGACCCAAAGTATTAGTATCAGAAATCTTGTATGGCGTGAAAACTATTTATGTCGCAGGAATATTGTAAAATCCCGAATTTTGTAAACAAATAAAGATTTTACAATTTTAGGAGATTCTAGGAATTTTGAAAAAATTCTGAGCTCCGTTAATGATATTCTTGTTTCTACCTGTAAACCTAATCCGCCTCAAGTGTATTGTGTGAAATTCAATAAGTTGAACTTAATTACCTTAGCATAGAAATAGAGTTTCCCATTAGACTTGACTTTTGGTGTGACACATTAGGAAAAGTAAACTAAGCGTACAGTCTCATAAACTTAACTTCTCACAAAATATCTCATACTTTCCTCTGCTTATCCTCAACCATTCAAAAATTCTCGTTTGCACAATTCTCCTAAAGTCTGCTAGAACTTCTAAAACATTCCTAGAATGCATTAATATAATTGTAAAAAGTCTTAATATACTATACCATCAAGAGAGCTCAAAATTTTGCAAAAGACCTAAAATCTCCTAACTCAATTGTAAAATTTTAATTTATTTCCATTCTATACTGATTTTTATAAAATCTCCAGTATCTCTATATTATATCTTAGCAAAATCTTGCTGGAATCACCTTTTGATACTAGAAGACCTGATATTTGATTTTCAAATAAAAATAATAATAATGTCCTTTCTGAGTTTTCAAGTGTTACTGCGTTCTGTGACTTAATATGGGGTCATTTAAAAATAAGAATTTGCATATGAAACAAATCCAATTATGTAGGTGTTATAGTAATGAGAACCTTGCTTTAATGAGAGAAAGCTATCCTAAAAGCCTATATAATAAATAGCCTGTATAGCAGCCCAGAGCTGTTGCCAAAACTCTCAAAAATTCCTTCTTTAAAACGTTTGGTGAAACCCTCGTTCAAAAATTTTTTAGAAAAACAATGAAGATAGCAACCAGAATGTCCAGAAATCTCTGATATTCTAGAACTTTCAAAGCCTTTCTTTTGAACAAATTCTATTTATAGAGTGGAAATTAACATACAACACAAAAGAATTGATACAATAATAAGATTTTTGAAAATGATCCTGCACGATCCTCATGGGTTTTGCCCTTGGTGAAATTGGCTGAAACCATGTTATGTTCTAACTCATTGATCAAAAGTCTTTTTGGATACGAAGCTAGAAAATATATAGCTTGAAGATAAAACCCTAAGACACCGGCAATTGCTTTTTATCTCTTTTACGGATATCCTACACCTCAGTTACATGTTGCCCTAATGAAATGAAGCTTTATTGGTAGTCGCTACGAAATAAATTTTAAACGATCGTTCATGGTTTTTTTCTTGAAAGACGTTCATCTAGTGCAGCAGTCCACGATCGTGTTGCTTTCCATAAGTCTTTATGAATATTATGTTCAGAGGCCCTCTTTGATGGCTTAGAGTAGGGTTTTACCTCAATTAACCGTTTTAAATCATCCATACTCGAACACGGTTTCGTCAAAAAACAGAAACTGATCGTCTTTTGCTCCTTTTTGCTTCTATTTATATCTTATGAATGATGGTACCAGGATGAGATGTGGTGTGTTGATAGTGATCACCTACGGTGGTCCACTGGTTTTGTTTTCCATCATTTTTTCATGGATATTATATTCAGACAAAAGTCGAGTTTTGCTCTTCAGCCGACTCTCTTCGGTAACTTACAGTGGGGCTTTGCCCTCAATTTATTTTATTAAGTAGCTATATTCGATAAGAGTGAAGACTTTGTTTTGTTTCTGTCACAACAATTAAAAACTGTCATCAGTGGTACTGGAATCATTCGAAAACCAGTCCTCTACCACTACCAATAATCACAGTTCTTTATACGACAACCCGTTCCCAAACTATGGGATATTTACCTATATGTCTAAAAAGCAAGATATTTCAAATGACTGCAGCAAGAAAACTATTTTCAAGTTTCATACCCCGGGAGGTTTTTGATCATTGAGTCAAGAACTATAACATATTTATACAGTTTCAATTAATTTATCAAGAACTAAAGCCCATAAGTATTGTGCGAAGTCTTTTCAACAAATGTTTACTCAGTGAAATTTGTCAAATACAGTTAAGTGTTGGTTAGTAAATGTCTATCATTCTTGAAAAAAATGATTATTCCTGGACATTAAATGGAAAAGGTGCTCTCAAAACTATAACCAGTATAAATATTAAACTTCATAGTTGTGGTACCTTCAGTGGCAGCTCGTGGTATTGTGCGGTGGTAGAGCCACGGCTTTGCAGTTCAATTGTGTATGTGTGGGGAGGGGGGGGTTATAAAAATTTTTAAGTACAACATTGCAAATCTTTTTTTTTGAAATAAACATTTCTGTTAAATTTCCTGATTCAACTGGATTTCGACGTGGAGACACCCTGTGTTTTCAAATTATCTAAATCCGAGTTCTTTTATTTCAATCTTTTCTTCCAAAGAAGAGGTGGAAAAACATTTTTTATAGCTCACGTATTGTGTTCATATAGCAGTTCACATTCACCCTTCACCTCAAGTTTCAGTAATAACCGCTTTTCGATTATTGTAGCTCTATCTTCTTTGTGGTGGGCGAAATTCAGCTACAGAGGCTGCAAAGGCTACAAAATCACGGAATGCGTGTCATTACAAGGTCTAATAGATATACATCAATTGAACACTTACATAACACTTTGCATTTCATACCGATACGACGAAGAATTATTCAAAATCTTCTAATTTTTATTTATAGAGTTATTAAGAAAAAAGCATCGATATATTTCAATGACGTTTTTACACAAAATAATGAAATACATCAGTACGGGACTAGAACGGTTACAGATTATCGAATAACATATGTTAGCAACAAAACTGCATGGGAATACATTTTTTAAATGCTAAGTCTTTAATGTCATTACTGTAAATGTTTAATGTATTCCAGTTGTTATTAATGTGTACAATATTTTACTGATTTACTTTTAATTTTATGTTTATTTTTATTATTATATATTTACACTTCACGTCAAATTTCAAAACGGGCGTAGCGTAACTAATACAACGCACCCACACCGTGTATCGATGGTAACTGCAGGAGCCACTTGTAGTTTGGCTCAACCATTTCGCTAACTTCGAACACTCTCCCTCACTAGCCAGCCTCCGCTGAAGTCTATAGCCGCTTAAAAACATTGGAGCCACACTTTGACTGGCACCAAACTTTTATTTTTATCATTTTGTACGCGCGGTGTTCACTTGTTCGGTATATTTATAGTTATAAAATAGTAATAGTAAGAGTATAAATGTTTTTTTCAAATTAGAAAATGAAATGTCTTTGTAGTGGTGCCATGGCTCCTTAATGTTTGCTAGAAACTCTTGGTTGACTTCAATGCGGCAAGCTTGTACTGTATAATTTGCGAAGACATCATTGTTCCTTTCAAAGCTTACCAATGCAGTCGAAACCTGTGATATCTATATCACCACTGAGAATATTTAATGCACTCCACTTCACGTCATTTTGGTTTTCTCCAATTTTGGTTAAAGATTAGATAATTTAAATTTAAACAATAATATCTTAGCATAAAGATGTCAATTGAGGCATGTAGTTGATGATTGTTGTATGATTTTATTTATGTTAGTCCTGAAGTTTGCTTTATTCTTTTGTAAACTTCCATTTTTAAACCCTTCAACTTAAAAAAATTACTGGAAAATTAGAACAAAGGTCGACTGAAGAGTTCAGTACCAGGAAAGGCCCTTAAACACTAAACTGACATCGAGGGACAGTTCTTCATTAGGTTTGGGATCAAGATATTTACCATTTTTGCAGTTACACTGCTGTCATCTTGACGTTAATGTTAATAGATAGAAACAGTACCAGGATCTTGTCCAATCTGTTTTTTTCTTTTGGCAGGGCGGTTTTTTGTACTGTACAAATAAGCAGACATAGAAAATCATGATCGGATTTAGTCGAAAAGATTACTTTTGTCAGTTTAACAAGAAGCGGCAGCATTTTGTAAAAAAGCTAACATTTGTGTTCTAGTTCTTTATGGTAATTAAGTATAATAATATGTAACAGCAGAACATGTCATATTCTCATGTTTACATTCTTATTATTTAAACAAATCTTTGTGTCCGTAAAATGAATGAATTTTAATGTGTAATTGTCTGACATTATTCACATATAGCATTTTCTAAACATGTTCTGTATGATTATAAAACTGTTAAGGAGAATATTTCCTGGAAAGATCCAGTTGTTTAATGCATTTCCAAAAAAAAACGATAAACTTTTTGTTAAGGTGTAATTTTATATGCATTTAGATAATAAACATGTGTGATACACTGCTAATATTTGCTTCATTCACAACTAACGATACGGATAAGAATATTGTCAACACATTATTAACTTAATTTTAAATTGTTTATTTTTTTTAACATTTTACATACCAAAAGAATGACTGTACAAAAGAATTTCACTATCAATGTATCGATTTTTATTTTTATGAGTCTACTGGAACGATTAAAAAAATAAACTTTTATGATTTACCAAACAACTCCGTTACACCTATTTCTCTGGAAACTTTTTCAATTTTATGAAAGGGTTTGCAAGGCCAAAAGGGTTTAGGAATTCTCAACAATAATGATACATTTACACTTAATAAAATATGTAGGCTCTTCCTACCCCTTTTCTTATTACCCAAACGAAATATCCTGCCAAAAGTTAAAATTCGTAAAATTTTATGACCATATCCTTAAAAATTCAAACCCTTTACCCTTTTTTATGCTCTATATTGTAATTTTTTTCAGACTTTTACGACTGTCAGTACCATAAAAACATTTTATGGTTTTCTAGACAAGAATTTAGCAAGTGACCACAACCGCCTACTGTGTTGCAAATAAAACTTTCTCTAACTTGTTTAAAATAGGGCGGTTACCCTTTACGCTAATAATACACAAAGCGCCCCTTTTATAATGGAAATCTGTTTTGTAACACTTGAGTCTACTTATTGCATTTACATTCAGGGACCATTGAGTTGTTTGAATAACTTGAAAAACAGACGAGGTGGATTCAATACTTCTAAGATTAGGATGGGTCGTTAACCCAACAGTCAAATTTAATTTTCTTAGCGTCTAGGTCTCTGTCTTGCTTGTTTATATTAAAAGCGTTAGATATCTTTTCTCATTCGGTTTACGAAACGTTGGGGCCAGAATTTGGGTGTGTTCCTATGCAGTTGCATACATTAAATAAAACGGATGAGTCACGATAAAATGAACAGCAAACTGAGCAGAACGAAAATAATCGCATGCATTGGGAATAGCAAACGAGGGGTGGGATTGATTATTTTTCATGATTTCTATCTGATTTTCGTGATCATAGAGTCACATAAATAAGGTCGTCTGGTTTAATTTATGATCATTTAAATTACTCGGTTATTTGGTGAATTTGTGATTAATGGCGATTCCTTTGAAGAATTATCTAGCTTTACATGAACAATTTATTTTTAATTAAATTTCTAATAAAAAATGAAAAAATTTTTCACAAATATATGATACGAGTTCTATTATTTACTGAGAAGAGGCTAGTGGCCTGATAAAATATAACCTTTATTAACAAAGTGGAACAAACAAGCTCTTCAATTTTATTATTTTTATCGGTAAAGTGATTATAAACTGATTATTTGTTGTTCGACTACATAAAAAACATCTACTATACATTGTATTTGAATTCTCTTAATGTTTATTTTTTGCATTACAATTTTTGTGAGAATCGCAAAAGCTATACACCCTGTTACTTAATTTTTTGCTTCCCAAAAGAGAAGTTTAATTATCAACTTTAACATTTTAATTTTTGAAAATGTCCCACGCAAAATCTGTCACAACAACCATGTGTTAAATATTAACGTTGACAAGTTAACGTTAAGCAAGTAAAACGAACCAAGTGACAAAAAACGTATAAATTACAGCAGATATTTTTTCAGGCTTTTTTGTGCGATTCCTGAATTTCTTTCAGACCCACACAGAGAATAAACCGCCTACCGCTAACAGACGGTTTATTAGAAAATGAGGGGGAGCACATAATGTCTATACTGTAACTTTTTTGTAACTTTCTCATATGATACTTTCAATAAAAATATTTTTTTATAATGCTGTCAAAATTTCAGGTTTTTAATATTTTGTTAATAAATTTTTAGAAATTTAATTTATTGATTTATTTATATTTATGTGAATCTGATTGGTTATAGTAATTTTAACTTTACAATGATGATTAAAAAATTTTTTAGGGATATATTTATGCTATAAGTGACTTTCATTCTTACTGATATATTGAACTTTTCTAACTCTAATTTAAAAAACTCCACAACAATAAAAAAGAACCAAGCAACTGTAGATATATTATAAAGATACCAGAACTGTAGAATAAAATCACGTGACTACAGAAGAAGACAAAAAGAAAGATCTTTCAATTTGGAGATGGTGATAGTACCTATAATTGACTTGCTACAACCTGAATAGTTTATTTATCTTCTTTATCAAACGCCTTCTTTATCTTTTTTGTTTTTCAAGTATAACATTTTGTTACCAAAAAATCCAAAAAGATCAAGGTGTAACCAGTACCACCAGTGCATTACATCTTTATGAAAGTTGCTGCTTCTGAGGGAACTTCTCAGTGTCGCAGTGGCAAACAATAAGTAACAGGCGGATAAAGATAGTTCTATAACTCAAAGATTTTTCTGTTGCCCTTGTCAACTTTTCCCAATCTTGCTGATAAGTGGACAAAGTCCGTAGTGTTATTTATTAGGTAGTCCCATTCAAACAGGACCGCGTTGAAGCGCGTTCGCTCGCATATTACAAAGACAGTAGAGGGCACTATAGCAAGGACAGACTGTGACCGGCGAGGTGTACCGAGACTTTCTGGCTCGCAATATTCCAAATTGGATGGCGGCACGCAACGTCAAGACGCCCATTCTCGCACATGACAATGCGCGAGAAACATGGATCCAGCCACCACATTCGCCAAACTTACAGGCATATGATTTCAACTGTTTTGGCAATCTGAAGATCGGTCTAAGTGGTACTCCATATGCCAATTTTGATGTCCTCAAAAATAGGATTGATGAGGTTTTGCAAGATGGTTTGGGGCGTGGCCTATATCAAGGTGTTTCCATGATGCCTGAGAAATGGCAAAAGGTGATCGACAACGGTGGATGATATAGTACATAAATCTAAAATATCATAAGTTTATGATTTGTAGTTTTTAAAATATTTAAATAAATGTGTGGTCCTGTTTGAATGGGACTACCTAGTTAATCTAACTGTTCCCACACTATCAAAAGAAACTGCGGAATACCTTGATGGGAATACTTTAATAACAATTTAAAAACCTCCAAGTTAATTTTTCACTTTCAATTCAAATTCAGGCCTTCAACCCCAGGAGTCAACACAAACAAGTCCGACCTGAATGTCTTATTTGGAAGCTACGTTAGTGGGAACCAGATGACATGGTAGTCTTGTTGAATTGTAAAATTGCAGTCTTACAAAATAATAAGAATTCCTAAATCACAAATTTATTTTTTAAAATAACTAATTAGCAATAAAACTTTTAAATACTCTTCATCATTAGTATCCTATAGGCCTTGCTGTAACATACAAAACCAATAAAGACTCTATCAGATTTCATTTTTCAAAAGAAATGTTCAGATTTCTGCTAAATAGATTTCCAGTCACCGAAAACCACCATATAATAATTGCAATTTGAAACCGAATCTCTTCTAAACCTGTCTAAAAAACCAAATGTTAAAGATGGAATTCATATAAGATGACGCTCTGTATTCCTATCTAATATTCAATTTGTTTCATTTTACGTATCCTATCATCAACTAGAATTCCTTTCAGCCGGATGGCAGGTTGGTATGTGGAAGATTTCAGGTTTGTGGCAGTCTGGTGAGTGTGGAAAATACCACGCAATTGTATACGCTACGGTAAGTCCTCCCGTAGAGAGTCTGCAATTCAGTTAAAAGAGAAGACTACGAATGTGGTAACTGGTCTGTAAAGTTTGGTTCTTCTTTCTGGACCGCAAAAGGATGGAAAAGAACGCCTATGGAAACCTGAGAAAGTGTACCATGTATCATTTCTAATGGGACTTCTAATGATTGAATTTTGTTCAATTTGGACTGACTTCTTGACTGTAGGTATAGCAGCAATTAGGTGTTAATGTAGATTCTAGATGCTCCAGGCTTTCTAGCGGTTGAAGGGCAAGTTTCCTGTGTTTTAGGTTTTGGAGGAAGACAGCTGGATGTATTCTATTTTAGAACAAAGGGTCGCTACATCGTGCACTATCTTCTATTAGTTTGATCTTATTCTTTAAGTAGTTGTTTCATTGGAACTCGAGATACATCTTCACCGGAGATATGCTGGTCCAGTCACAACCGTATATCAAAGGGTGAAAATCGATTTAATCCAAGCCGAGAACTCTACTGTATAGATGACGTTTGCCTTCTTTCAGAGCCTGTGAGGGTAAAGCAGGTAAGTCTGCAAACAAAGAATCGACAAATCTCGTTTTATCAATTGAAGGTGAAGAAAAAGTAATCCTCACATAAAGTAGTCACGGGAAAGAGTTGAAGCTGTTGTGTTGGTTGGTCAATCATTTAACTCTAGTAAAATGCTTGTAATGAAAAAGAATGAGTTGAATCGTCGGAAACATGCGTTCAACCAGGTTAGCTGCAGGGTAACTGCAATGTCTGTGAATTATATCATTCGAACGACTCAGCTATGTAACTTGGGTATGTCCTGATGTAATACAGGACAAAGACAACTGACTGAAAGCCTTAAAACGGTTTGCCTGACTTTTTGAAATTTTTTCTAGATTTTTAGTTTGTATCCATCTACTACTAAATGCGATTTTGCATTTACTTTCACTTTTAGTATTTATGCATACACTGAAGTAAAGCCCGTTTTTCTCAGAACTCGGTGAAAAAAGGAAGTTTCAGTCTGAATAAGTTTTTTAGTAATTTAGTAAACACTACAAAAAAGTATATCTTTTAGTTAGATAAATATTCTTATAATTTCATGATTCTCTGCTGGAGTGCCTTCCAATTATTATTTTTAGTTCAGCTAACTCTTCGATTGGATAGATATGTCATTACTACTGCTGAATACAGAAGACTATATTCAGCGGTGTGTGGAACTTCCAGCGCATGCCGAGCTGCGTGAAATACTCTGAATTATAGATTCCTCCCTTTCTCTGAGGAGGCATGTAGCCTATAGAGGGCACTGAAAAAAATCATGATTTTACTCTTGACTCGGTACAACAGTCACTCGGTCGTCATTGCTATTCTGTGACTGGATCAATCTGTAACATTTACCGGAGTTTGGGGTCTTTTGAAAGTGAGTAGCTTCAGATGGCTTTCTGCTTTGGGAACGAGGTTCGACTGGAGACCGAAAACTCCCGTGCTTGCCAGTATAGCATGACGTCGCGATCAGAACATTTTCTTTTGAAAGAAAGACTAGTGGAAGTATAGTGGAACGGTAGTGTAACTCTGCGAAGAATCGTCTTTCCACCTAATCATATTTATTACCATCATTCTCATTACCAATATCGGCAACCAATTACCCGACTATCAGCAACGGCTGGGCTACCTATCACCGCTAACCATCAACTCTATCCATGCCACATGTCACTGCTTGCATCATCATTTACCATTGTCACACCACTTACCACAAGTCTAGATCACTTTACCTTTGTTGCCGCTCCGCCACTACCACTATACTTCAACAAGAGATAATATCTGCCTTCTAACTGTCAGACTGAGAGGTTGCGGACTTTCTCTCTCTCTCTCTCTCTCTCTCTCTCTCTTTCTCTCTCTCTCTCTCTCTCTTTTTCTCTCTCTCTCTGTCTTTGTTTTATTGCAGTGTTTGCTGTATTATTGCACTATTGAGCAACGATATGCTACGTTTTAAAGTAGGATCAATTCAAGAACAATTCATGAATTGTCTATAATCAGCTTTTGGTAATGAAACGGTCTCGAAACACTATTAAAGTTTGAAATTCCGTTTTCTAATGTTTCAGCGCTTCAAAAAGGATGGAATGGGTATTTCAAGATGAAAAAAATCGATCATGCACTCCGTATTCTTCAAGACTACGGGGTTAATCAAAACCATTTAGCTAAACGGACAGCACACTACCACATGTAATTGGTGCACACAAAAGGGTCTGCTTCATCACGATAACATTTCTTCCATACAACTACAATCAAGTTTATTGCACATAAGAACGTCAAAGTGACAATCTACCATATTTCTTTGTTCTGATCATAATGCGACATTTAATTAATTTTTGATCTTGAGAGTCTGAAAGAATATCTGACGTAGTCATAAGAGAGTATTTTGCACTAATTCCAGAAAATTAACGGCTCGAAACTTTCTGGCTTGGAAAAGTTCGCTTTCAAGAATGCGTCGGTGCCAAAAGGGACTACTTCAAACACTCCTAAGGTTCTATAAATCAAAGATTGCAGCGTGATCCTCGTATTAAAAACAAATCTCATTATTCTTCATCAGCATTCAGCAATCTTGTGCATACAAACTTATACAATCTATATATTGGAGATCCGTGGCTTAAGGTATATATTTAATGGTTTCGAACATCCTCAGGAGAAAAAGAACGAAACCGGTAGAGAAATATAAGTAAATAAATAAAACAACTACTTAAGGAAGTACTTATATTCATCCAAACCATTATACAATCTACATTTTTCCTTTTGTAACCACCAAAGACTAGTTTTAATTAAACGGGCAAAAATCAGCAATCAATTATTCAATTTTATTATACAAGATGATTTTAAAGAACATCTGGCTGGTGATTCTAGAATTCAAACGCATTTATTTAACTCAACTATTTACCAAAACGTACCTTCACGTAGTTAGTTAAGAAATTTTTAACTGGTACAATAATGACTCTTTAACATAAAATGTGATTCTTATAAGAAATAAAATTGTTTTACAATGATTCAGTTTAAATGTAAACCTTGCAGAATTTTTGTTTTATTAACAAAAACCCCATTGAAAATTCCAACTCTAAGAAATTAAAAATATGTAGGGACACATGTTTGTATATAGGTATCTACTTTTTTTGGCTAAGATTTATGTTACGTCTTTTAGAATCACTCTGTATTACTATTATTGCGTTATTTTCTTTACGCATTTTCCTAATTCAAATAAGTATCTAAATTTAGTATTTCTGATTAAAATTAACAATTCATAAGTCATGTCAGTAAACCAAAGAACTCTAAAAATATGTCAGAAAATTGTCTTGCACTGTTTGTTTAAGAACGCGTGTGTATATTACTGTAGTGTTTCAAACGAGTAACATTACAAGTAAATGCGGAAATTATTTTATAAATTTTGTATATCCGTTTACGTTTTTTCTTCCTTTTTTTCCATCAATACATGTCGTCATATGGATAATATGTTTGGATTTTGGAATGTCAGCGTTTAAGAATTACATGCGGGTTATATGAACAATTTATTTTTTCTTTCTAACTATAAAAGACGTGTAGGCATAAAAGAAAATTTAAGTGAGTGGCCTTAAAAGCAGCGAATGCCCATCTCTTAAGAGCGGGAATACTTCATAAAATTACTTGTCCCGTTATCTAGTCACCTATGATTTACATATTAAAAAACCTTGTACCAAATTCTGGAACCTTTCTATTCTTTGCAGCTATTGCTACTGCACGATTTAAATTTCTCGGTCTTGGACACCTACTGACCTTTGAAAATTAGCAAATAAAATTTTAATTTGCTTGTTTGCTTAAATTATAGAACTTGTTCTAAGAGGAAATTTTTGATTTTGAGGATTTTAAGATTATTTTTAAAGTAAACAAAAAACAAGCACGCATGCAACACGCTATGGACCTGTTTGGCCAGTTATGTAGTTTTTTAAAGTAAAAAAATAAGAAAAACATTCTGGTGGCTCTATTTCTAGGACGGGATTGGCTCATTTCTTAAACCAGCATCTCGCGATGCAGCAGCAGCAGTGATGCAGCTTTTTTGCTCTTTAAATAACCTGCTGAGCTTTTTACCCTTTCCTTTTTAAGAGATTAAATCGTCTAGAAAAGGACAGAGCGAGTTTCATACGGATGACAGGGTGTAATCATATTCTAAATATCGAGGATTGTTATGCAGATGTTTGAAAACTGAATTTGAACGCAGGTTGTAAAACTTTATTTTCAGAGAATGAATTGAAAGTTTTAAGGGTCGACCCAATTTTTATCTACTATTATATAGATTTTTTATAAAATCAAATCATCTATAAAATGTTACCTCAAGGTTTGCTCTATTCAACAAGGAAAGTACATAAAGGGTTGCTAATGTTTTTAAAAAACATGTGCATTAACCCTTTTTTTACACACTGGTGGGTGGGAAAAATCTCTTAGATTTTTTTTGATGTTTACAGTGCAACTTTAATTAATTTCATATCTTAAGGAGTAATGGAATAATAAAAATTGATGAGAAACAAAATTGTTGATGTTATGAAGCTTCTCATTTAACACCTGCTTCGCGGTTTTGTGCAACCCTTTATGTCTAAGGGGTGTCTAAGATTCTCGAAAAGACCTATTAAACTAATTCTTTTTTATCATCTGGCAAAATAGAAGGGTTCTCCACTATGATTGTATTAAAAAGTAGGTCAAATGCCAGTCACTCCGATTTACGAACTAGTGATGTTATTATTTTCACAACTGTTGAGGAAGTAAAACCCTTTTTTGATTCGGTTTAAATTTTTAATTGAAGGCGTTGTGTATCAAACTTGATTACTGTTACTATTAACTATAATTTTATCCCAGAAGCTATTTCAAATCTAAATTTGAAGAATAATTTGACTCTACCGTAATTGTCATCAATTTTATATAGGGACAGACTGGCCTAATGTGAATATTTTGATTCCTACTGTGATGACATTATGCGCAAAAGTGTAATTTTTCATGAATTGCTTATTTTTTGACCTGGGAAGAGGTCAGAATATTAAATTTTGGCTCTACTTGGTTTCCAGGCGAGTTTGGCCTCGAAACCTCTAGAATTCTAGTTCCCTTGGCTAGTCCGGTTCTGGTTTTATACAGTATATCTTTTTTTAGCTTCATGAAAGCTTAGAAGAAAAGAACAACACAAAACCACGGAAATTTAACAAATCAAGTATGGTATCATGGTATGGTATCAAAATCAACCAGAAGAGATTCAAATTGCACATTGGAAAAAAATGAAAAAAATAGTTTAGATACAGTTAGTACTGACATCCAACATTTTCCATGCGCTGTCGTTCAATTTGGGCTGAAAAGAAAAATTTTCTGTAAAAAAAGAAAATTACCTTGTTTACAATTGTCGGGCGAATTCTTCTGATTTGTTTATATTTTGTCGTTCCATCGTGGACCACAATTCAGGCAGCCCATGATCGAGCTCCACCAAGACTATTTATATTTGCAAAAATAAATTGAATGCCAGCAATATTGCAAGTATTAACTTGACCATGATATTTCGGGAAATAGAATCTCTTTCTTTACTTCACTTCTCAGAGACTCTATTTTACGTAAAACTGTAGGTTTCCTTCGTTTAGAGCAGAATTACGAATTGACTTAGTCAAACTGGCTAGTATAACTGTATAACGCATTCGCATATTTTACATCCTGAATGCCAAAACTAGATTGTTTGGTTAAACTTTTTCTAAGTGTCTTTCTAACTCTATGAGTGAATACGAGACGCTTTAGTCTTACATGCATAAAACCATTTTTGACTTAAGTAAAATCCAATTAAAATATTTTCAGATGCGATACCATTCATTTTGAATGCTGTATTTATGAATTCATCAAATGAAACTGAGAGTTTTGTATAAGATCAAAGCTTTGAGGAAACCATAGCATAAGATCTTGCTTTTGAAGCATTATTTTGCAGAAGAGTATAGATATGTATTACTGCAATCTTGTTCTACAACTAAAAATGATTTACTCTATTTAATAAATTTTATTTTTTGAGCTTTTGAAATTTTAAACATTATTCTTTGAGAAATAGAAAAGATAAATCGTGGATACATCTTTAATCAATTTCATATTAAATAGACATGAATTTTTGTTTTTAGAGCTTCCTTAAGGCTTTTGTGTTACCTTAGATGGCTCAAATAAAACTGCACACCTCAAATAATAGCAATAGATTCCTTGTCTGATCTTCCATTTGGATAATCTGCTTTCAGTAACTACGGCAAACGCTAAGAATTTTAATGATTTCATCTCTTCACCCCAAATAGCAATTCTTTTTCAAAAATTTATTAGTTATTATGATTATTACGGGATCAGATCTGGACAGGCAAAGCCATTTTTAAATATCAGCCTTTTAACGACTTTTGTCTCAATTCTTCCAAGATACAAGATTCTCAGCTGCTATTGATGTTTATCTTTAATCACTTAACTGTAAGAACTAAGATGATTGCAAACTTCCATCATGATGTAGCTGAAACATAGAAGTACATAGAACGATTAACGAAAAATCAAATAAAATCAAGCCCATATATCAACAAAAAACGAAATTATAATTCCTGAAGTGGTAACATTTAACTTCTTTTAAAGTTATTTTAAAAGAGCAATAAATCTCAGAATACACACCTCAGTAAAAAGGAATTTATGTGTAGTGACAGCAGCATTAATGACAGTTCATTTTCTATAGATTTATCTTTATCTTGTAAAAAATTTCATTAGCAACCATCTTAATTGAATCTTGCGATGTTTTATCTGGGAAAACATTTTGGTATTTGTTACGCTTTTTTATTATAACTCGGTATGAAATGCAAAAGCATGGAAATCTGAGTTTGCCTTAGGGTATACTAAATCCTGAGGCTGATCCTCCCAATAAAATGGCCTGGAATTAATCTAATCAGTTGTAATTGAATTCTGTAATTGAAACTTGCGATGTTTTATCGGGGAAGACATTTTGGTATTTGTTACGCCTTTTAAATATCACTCGATATGAGATGCAAGGGGGCACGAAAATCTGAATTTGCCCTAGCGTACACTAAATCCTGAAGCTGGTCCTACCAATAAAATGACTTGGAATTAATTTTATCTGAATCTTTACTAAACGTGGCCTATAAGATTCTAGGACATTGGATAGATAGAAAACCAAAAGCTGGTTAGAGAAAACATTAGGATACTAAATATCACTATGGTTTCAGAAGAACTCGAGCAAACACTAATCAAATATAGGTACATCCTAAGTGCCTAAAAATAGAAACTTAAAGTGAAAATGAATCCTTCAAGGCCAGTAAATCAAACTGAAATTCTATTCATAAATTTGACTTTCCAATATCTTAAAAGCTGTTTTTGATTTTAAAAACGGTTTTAATCTCTTGGTTTTCCTCTACTCGATGTAAAATCCACAAAGGTGTCAAGGTTATGTAATTCAAAAAAATAAAGTATAGTTTTTCCTTCTGCTTTTGCACTGATTCTCTGGTCAATATGACTTTTTTTTCTTATATTCTATTAGTATCCTGTGTCTGCTTCAGTATGTTAATTCTTACACTACTTTCCAAATTTTAAGATAAATGCTCAAAAATAACTTGCATGATCAAATTGTTATTAGAAATAAGTTAATTTTAATATGTCTCAATTTGTCTAAACTCGTTAAGTGACCTCATGCAATTACAACCTCAGCACTCCGCCTATTTTTACTTGAAAACCAATCATATTAATAGACGCCGATAACAACTGCAACGAAGCTATATATGCAGGTGACGATGAAGAAAGTATTATTCCTATACACTTACTTGTAACAGTGGCAATCATCAAAATGTCTCGCAAATGTAAAAATAATCCGAACTGTTTCTGTTACGTATGTGGAGAGTTTACTATTTAACAACATAAATGTACCACTACACCTCTGATAGAAAAGGCATATTTTTTGTATTTTGGTGTAAAAATTA
>VTPC01091072.1:87692-101511 GCA_011009095.1 Ignelater luminosus | reverse complement strand
GTCCTGATTTAAATAAAAATTATTTTTAATGTCGTTGCAAATAATAATCAAGTCTGCATAACTGTGTTTAATGAATCTCTTCTAAAGGCTTTGTCTGCAAACAAAATAAAGTAAGTCGCGCTTTCAGCTAAAGATTAAAATACCTCTTACCATTACAAAAAAGCACCAGTTTTCGAAATGTTTACCAGGGATATAACGAGTATGTCTAAATATATCATTAACTTGTATTCGTGTTTTGTTTTTTATGACTTCCATAAAAGTCGCCGACCATACTATTATGTCATAATAAGTATACATACTGGTAAGTAACTCTGTTAGATCTAAATCTTTAAACCAATAACTTTTGGACTCTCTAGGGCTGTTTAGTAATTGTAATTTTATTTTACGATAAAAACTCCTTGAATCAGATTTTTTAGAGTTGTAAATAGCCTGCAGTTGACTGTTCGAAGATCCATAGCTCTCAGATGAAAAACACTCTCTAAAGTACTAATCGCTGGTTTACCTTCAAAAGGTAAAAATGGTAACTGTTGTCATAATTGCATTATGTAAATGTCTATGAATTTTTAAAATCGCACAAATAGAAAATCTATGGACCCCATAAAAGAGACTATTGTTGATGGAAAAGCTTCTAACTCAATAATTAATTGTCTTAGAAGATTGCAGGAGTAGTAGAGTCTGTACAAGTTATTACTTTGTATTGTTCGTCTTTTGTTCCCAATGAAACCCTTTAAATCAAGATTTCTCTTATATTGCTATACAATTGTTTTCTCAAAAGCAAAACTTAAAGAATTCTTGAGTTTAAGATTCAGAAAGTTTCTAACCGTTCGGGATCTGGCTTTCAAACAATAAAATACAGTAAAAGTTATCATTTCTTCATCAATTGCAATTTTCTCTGATGATAGGACGTTCATGCACTAAACAATTATTAAGGAAAATGTTCCCTTTTTTGCACATTTTGTAACTGGTAGCGGTATGATTCTCACTGTTAAAATGTTGGTCAAAAAATGTGTTCGTCCTTTGGCAATAAACCCCTTGGTGTTTTGAAAAACTTTTTCTAACAAGCTTCTTCGAAACTTTACGTTTTGTTTCAATTTCTTCTCCTTTCATAAGTCTCTCTCCATAGTCTTTTTTTTCTTTAAACTACCTGTTTTGTCAGGTTCTAGCATCTGTAGTAGCTTCCCGGGACTTTTTTGAATCACAAATACTCGATGAGATTCATCAGAGCTTTTATTAATCTGAAAACATAAATGTCTTGGTCTGAATTTGTTAACCAAATTGATGGTATAGTGCGGACAAATGCATTGACAGTATCATGTTTGTATAATGTAATTTTAACACCTCAAGAATGTTACCAATATAAACAGAAACTACAATAGCTATGAAGTGTATACGATCACATTTATTTACATGCAGTACGACTAGACATTGTAAAATTATTCTATTACATAAATAAGTAATTTTCTGTTAGTTTCAAATTCGAATTTGCGTACCAATAATAATGTAACTTATTTCACTGAATAATGTAATAGTAGTAGTTACATAAATAATTCGTAGCGATTACAAAACTTAATTATTAATCAACACCAAATATCAAATTCTAGCAAATGGTTTTTGTCTTCAATGCTGATGCTGACATTGTTTTTGACCGTGATAGTCAGTACGTGAGTCTGCTGTCAATTATTAGTATTCGCTGAGTGTTATGTTAGCTAGATACAAAGTTTTTATGAAAACAAAAAAACCTGTAATAATTCAGATGTTAAATCAGTGTCAGATATTTGGCATTTATCATCTGCGAACTTCAAATTTTTTATTTTTAGTTACAGTGCTGATTTTATCTAATAATAATTACATAATCAATCCAGTCAAATCTGAAAGCTATCATCTTTTATGATTGATGGTTTTAGTAAATGACCACTGGTTAAATCTGTAAATTTCTGTTGTAGTCTCATAATCAAACTAAATTTTAATTATAAAATTATGAATGTATATAAAATTCGATTTTGCAATAATATTTCATTTCTCATATACCTAGTTAAATGCTGTGAGATTTGCATGAATTCTTATAAACAATTTGACACAATGATAACAATTAATAAATCAACAATAAATGAAAAGTCTTTTGCGGTTTTTATAATGTAAAAACTATAAAGACTGGTACTGCATTTTACTTACTGAAAACTGCTCTTATAAAAAGGATACTCTGAAGAATAATCTACACAAATTTAGATTGTGATGACCATTAGTAACTATAGTTTAAGTCTAATTCTGAATATCTAATTCGTGATATTATACATTCGAAATGAAAAACTTATTTCCTAGCACTGTGTAATATGAGAAATTTAGCATGCGTAGATAAACACTATTAGAACCTCACTTGATGCCTTTTCCGATATTAACTGAGCCGATATAGCTTTTATAGGTTTATGTAAGCTACTCCAGTAAGGATCCCGATAGCAAAGAGTGTTTTAGTTCGTAGTGAGTATAATTCGTAAAATCTTCTACGAATGTTCATTTAAGGTAGAATCTCCGTAAACCCACTTTTTTGTGGAATTTAATGAAATTGCGTGTACACATAAAAAATAACCTTCTCTTAACAAATAACTGAAATTGAAAATTTTAGCCCGTTTAATAAATGATATATTCGCGATCAAAGCTGGTACTTTTTACATGCTTTGCATGTACCAGTTAACTAAAAGTTACATATTTCCGTCATAACTTTAAACAGCTGATCTTCGTATCTAGGTCAGCAGGCGAGATGTTAGCCAGGGTCGAACCACAGGTTCGAATGATACACAAATAAATGAAATGGACTCTATGTAAATACTTACTTTCACAATGTGAACTTAAAATAATGAATTCGTATGAGAATGTCGACGCCACTGGATTCTGGGACAGCTGATTCCTGTACTACTTAATAAATATGCTCATAACCCAATAAAAGATCGAAATAAGTTAATACATATATTGGAATACGTAGAAAAGAAAATATAAAAAACAGGTTACAGCAGTCCAGGGTACACTGTTGGACAACTTATATGCACACGTAAATAAGCATCAATAAACAACTGTACCAGATATGTGGTGCACACGCAGTAAATGTGACCGGATGAAACTTATTAATACTTACGGTTTAGCAATCCAGCCCAATGCAAGAAGCGCTAGTAAAATGAAATCAAGGTAAACATACATACAATGAATCGTCCGCAAATATTAGAATAAAATTCATTGGTCATTTATAAAGGAAGCATAAACATTAAAATATGAAAAATATAAATAATAGCGGTATATAATAAACAATATTAACGGACCTTTCACTATTGTGAAACGATTTATCGGGTTTTTCACTAGTATGAAACGCTGTTCTGAGGCTGTTCACCAATGTGAAGCGATGATTAAGTAATCTTTATCGTAGATTACTTTTATCCAAGCGATTGATGACGTGACGATAATAAGCAGATATATTTTGCAAATAATTGCGAATGTAGGTTGACAAATTGTATAAGTCGACAATGCTTCTTCATAAAAGATTTAAAAAAAGGTAGTTTATTTACCATAACGGGAACTAATCCACTACAACCCAGTTGTTGGCACAGAATACACTGAACTCGCGGCACTGGTTGACACAACATTTGATTTACAGTTACTACATAAATCTTTACAGAATGGACGTCTTCCTCATACGTTAGGTAACAGAGCGAGGCAGTACGAGTCTCGTAAAAAGTTTGATAAAAACATTAAGATATTATAAGATAAATAGCGGTATGGTAGTTTTAAGAGTTCGTTGTGAAATTATTTGGCAATTTTCGCCTGCTGGCGATTATTTTTGAGGTACGGTACGATAAAGACGCATCCGGAATATCCCGGAGAAAAGTTTATCAATTGTTTAACGAAGACAGAATTCATTCGCGATATTTTTACTCAGGTATAACCACCTTAGCAGAAAATTAGTCCAACACTTGCCTGTTTCTCGGTAGTTCGCGAAATTATTTCTATGTTCCAAAATTTCACAATAAAAGACACGAAAGACTTGTGCTTCTGCTTCGATAGCGGTAGATGACCTCTGTTAAATGCTGAAGCAAAAGAGGTAACGCCCAACTCCCCAAGAGGGTGGAACTAACAGATAATTGGTTGATCAACATATCGGATGATAGAACAACCAAATAAAATAATACAAGAAGAGTGTGATTTAGCGAGAAATCTGTAATGTTGCACTCGGCAATTATAGCAAATATAAATCTTGTCTATGCTATGCAACGTGTCAGATTTACAGCTTTAAGGGTAATAAAACCAAAAGATAAGAGTATAAAATTCTCCGAATCGCAAAAATGAAGCCTGAAGAATATAAATTCAGAAGTAATTTCATTCTATATCAAGCCCTAATACATCTTTAATTTAATATTTAAAAAACATTTTAATAAAAGAATTTTAAAAAAATTTAACGTTTTCAAGCCATAAATTTAGACAATGTCAAGAGGCATTAAACCAAGAAGCTTTTATGTTATAGAAAGACGTTAAACTTAACTTCTAAAAAGGAATAACATATTTACAAAAGGAAAGATTGAAAATAATAAAACGATATATCGTTATTTACATGCATTAATAACTTATTAAGGAAAAGTTCGCTAATTACTGAATTTTCCTAACAAAGTTTTCTAACAAAGCATTTCTTGGTAAGTAGAAGGGAATGTCAATGAGCGTCTGGCTTAGGTAATTTTGTGTATATGTATATGTATACATGCAGTGTCTCTGCCAAAAATAATATACACTTGACTACTGATGTTCGAGCTATTTTACGTTTACCCGAGAATTTATTTTTGGACCGGACTGTACCGGAGATACTACCTTAAAAACGGTTGATTTCAGAAGTTACGCATGGTAACAAAGAATGCTCGTGTAAAGGTAACATGGAGTCAAAAAAGTAAATTTGAAATGATGAGGTAAAGGCAGTGCCAACATATGTAATAATAACACTGTATTTCAAAAAAGTCTATTCGTGTGGTAGTTTTGTAATAAATCTACTTAACATTTAGGCACTCTTCTGTTTGACAAAAAACTTGATTTAATGCTAAATCCGTTAAACACTGGATAGTTACTGGTGTCTGTAGTAGATGGGCTTTGGACAGTGCTCGTTGGTGATACGATTTTTATAATCAGAAAGAAGAAAGTTTTAAATTATAGATCGCATGATTCGAATCTTCGAGTCATTCGGCCCTTTGAAAAACAAAATACACTTAGGTTCAGACGATCCGGTTGTTCTACCGTAGCGCAGGGCGTCCCCGCAGCCGTCTGTTTCTCCCCAGTCGTTGTCCAACTGGGCATTAACATTGATGCATTTGGTATCTTATCAAAATCTATTTCTTGTACAAAAGTGTTTTTAAAATTAAAACCATCTTTTTTCTAATGAACGTATGTAATACTGTGCATGTCTTCACTATCCAAATAGCTATTTTATCGTCGACGAAGATACCAAAAGTACATTCAACATATCTTCTAGCTCTAGTCAAACGGTAATTGAATATTCGTTTTTCCTTATCTAAATGTGTTTCGCCACAAAGTTTCAATAAATGTTCATGTAATGCAAAACCTCCGTCTTGTACAAGTACGAAGGGTACGTTTGTTTCAAAATATTCATTTAAAGGTCTGGGTTTCGCTATTTGCAAAGTGCCGTCCGTCAGATTTTTCCAAAATGTCGATGTTTTGAAAGTTAAAGGGTCGCAATCTTTTCCATGGGAGCCAACACTCACATATAGAAAACGATAATCCGAATAAATATTCTCAAATCAAGTTTGTAGCATTTGCTCTTTTTATTCAATAATAAATTTGCGACACTTTTATCCGGACTTCCTATTATTAAGCATTCATTATTCAACAAGCCATTTGCGGCGGCAGGAAAGTAAATATTATTTCGGATCGGGCTTTATCCCCCATTAACTTTCCTCGGAGAGCTAGAAACCAATATAGATCTGACTGTATCATACCTATCTGGTTTGAGGCAGACATGAGAAAGCTCATTGGCTTAACGTCTGAAGGTAGTTTTTTTTTATACAAAATGTAATTTGCACTATATGGCGCTTCTCTCTTCACTCTAACACTATTAATTTGTATCGATGGGATCTATTTTACTAGTTAGTCTTTTATAAATTTTAGATTTTCTGAAATAGTTACACTATATGTCATCATAATAATTCTTTTCAGTATTTGAGCTTGAATAATTTCTACAGTAGACATTTACTCCAAAAATCCATTAATTTTAGAAATAAATTCATGTTCAAAGCATATAGAATTATAGTGACTGAGACACATAGTTTACCTTTTCTTATTTTAAAACCCCTGCTCAAAGTTTTTGGAATGTAGAACCAAAATATATCATGAACTTTGTGTCGCAGTTTTGATAATCGCTTCTTAGCACAATGCATTTTAATCTAGTATTTTGCCATAGTGTAAGTATTAACGTGGAAAGACACTTGGTATTGGCAAGATTTCAAGAATTATTACAATCAGAAAAAATTTTGTTTATACCTATTATAGGCGTCTGTCTAAAATCAAGATGAAAGAAGAGGGTTTGTACTGTTAGTATTCGTATATGTTAATCGTCAAAAAATGAAATGACAAATTTGGTCCAAGACAGGAAAAAAAGTTACAAAGTCAAGATTTTTACATGAAAACTAATAGGAAAAGGAATTGCGTAGAATACCCAAGAAAATAGTTTTTTCGTGATATCTGACGTTCCATTTTATCACCAAAATTATCTCAACAGGTAAAAAATTTGGGAATTCGTTAACGACAGAGCGAAGAATCTTTGGTTTCAATAGTAAATGTTTTTTTCAGGATTTTTTGATTCTGATAAGCGTTGATTTCAAAATTACAAATTAAAAAGAATGAAAGTATACCAAGAAAAGATTGCGATTGTTTTACTTAAATGAAATTGAGTACTTGGCTTTCGTCTTTTATAACTTTTTGAATAAATTCTTCCTTCAAGTTAGAACTCACGTTAACAACTTGGTAAACTTTGTCAAAACTTCCACTTAACTCGATACATCTAATAATCGATGAAAGACATCGGAACAGTTAGTTTCAAGTCCTTTTTACTTACATTGGAGAACCAAGAATTTTAAATTGTTATAAAGTCACAAGTCAAATTGTTCTGAAATGAACAAACAATATCTTGCATTGCATATTAATTATTAGTAGCTGCAAAATTTTATTCATTTTTTTTAACTTAATTTACTCTTTTTTAAATTGCTGCTAAATCAAAACATTCTCAAAAGCTTACACTTATGCTCATTATAAGCTGTACATATTCATCTACACATTTTATGAACACTTCCACTTTGTACTCATTAGTCATTACATTATTTATACATGTTTTACATATTCAAACATAAGTAGTTATACACATCTCCCAATTTATTTACTTAATAAATTAGCAGCTGATTTTAGTCAGTTACTCAAAAAAAGTTAATAAAGAAACATAGACAAAATTTATATGTCAACTAAAACATAAAAAAGGTAAGAATTATAGAGATTTTTATGCTTAATTCATCCCTACCTACCATATTCGATTTTCCATTAGTGGAAATAATTTATTTCTTCCCTAGTTTTGATGACACTAGATTAGTGCATTCGCAAAGCACTTTTATTGCCGCTTGTATTACAACACAGGTACGTTTCTATAAACGTATTATATTGATTTTTGCATAAAAATTTTATGGAAACGATGACTTTTTTTCTGTTTGTCACAAAATGGTTTTGCTATTATTTGTATTTGAATCATTTAGATTTTTTTTCCTTGTTTTTATACAAAAGTTAGTATAAATAATAAAAATACAATGTGATAGTCTCGGTTTGTGCTAAATTATAAGTTAGGATTCCTACAACATCGACATAATACCACGCAGTTTGCCTTTACGATACTATATTCAATCGTTAAATTAGTAATTGACCACCGGAATAAACCAGTAACTTTCGCTTATATTCCGATCCTAGTAATAAATAATTAAAAAATAAATTCCGCTAAAGTTGAAATTGACTTTTTAGAAGGTAAAGTTGTTTTCCGACAATCAGATGAAAAGCACGCGATTTAAAACTAATCATTCGGCTATTAAGAGCGGCCATTAGTGTAATACAAGACTGTTATTAAATAATGCAAACAGTACTCTGTACATACTATATAGGGATAGGATGGCGAGTAAAAAGTTTGCATTGTATTCGAAATCCGTTAACATAGCAACGGCTATGTAAATTTGAATTATTCTCCCTATAACATTGCGAATAGCGCTAGGCGTCCTGAAACGGGGTATTCTGGAACGGGACGTTAGGTCCTTTTGTGCCAATTGTCTCTCCTAACTCGTCATACCGGTATATCCGATGACTTTTTATGCTTCTTAATGTTTTTTTGCTTTTAATTCTTTGCCAGTTGCAATTTAAATCTGTTGTAAGATTCGAGACCACGTCTTGTTATTAGAATTGTATCGCTCTCCTGCGATTAAATCCAAACGCACCTGCACAGCAACAATGCTGCTGTAATTATAATTAAATTCTAGTTTAAGAATCGTTTTCCTGTCCACTAAAGTTATAGTAGAAGGGCAGCTGCTGTCCAGCACTGCTTGTCTTATATATTTTCAGTTTTTTCTAAGTGGACTCGCGTTTTTTGTGCACCACATTTGAATATATCAGAAGTTGATCTATGATATTGTATATTAAGGGCGTATTTTCTTTGTCTTTTGGCGCCAAAATGGTTATTCCATAAGAATGAATCCGCATTATAATTTTACGACGCACTATATCAAATTAGATTATTTCTGTATGACGTAATTTGAAATTCATTTTTTTGAGGTCAACATATGTATTTAATTGGTGTGCTAATTATTACACGAATTGTAATTAATTTCTTAAGATAATGTGAAGGTAAAACAGCAAATTTAAATGTGGAGAATTAGTATAATCTTTTATCACAGTTTTAATGTTTTTACTGAAACGTCGTCAACTCAAGAATGTTGTAACTGAGTGACTAACTTACTAACCTTTAATCAAAATATATTCATTTTTGTTAGGTAATTAACAATGAACCTGTTAGTTGCTTACATTTGCAAAATCAATATTCACAAATATAATTTTAATGAATACCGCGATTTTGATGTTGTAGAAATTGTTACAAAATTGTAGTAAATGTCGCAGAATGCAAACATTCAGTGTAAAAATTAAATTTTATTTGATAATTTTATTTGTTAACATATCATTTACTTAATTAATACACAAACTTTTCTATTAAAATGTTTGGTTTATCAAATTCAATTCTAACTTAACCTAGTCTACCCTGTCTTCTGTTTCTCACTTCATTCCAGATTGTTTTTTCTTTCTAGCCTACACCAATCTAATCAATTTTCTAGGTATTACAATATGAATATGTCTTAACCAAAAACTAAACTGTGTTTAGAAAACCTTGATGTTAGAAATCTACTTTTAAGAATATAATTAATGTCTTTCCGTTTTTGTTTTGTTTTGGTATGGAATGAAAATAAACAAATCAACAGAATTAGACTGCAATTGCAAGAAAAGTTTGCACGGATAATTCATTCATTTGATTTATTGAAACCTTTTGCACCAATAATCTTTGCAATACTAATATTAATAACAATAATAATAATAATTTAAAAAACAAATAAAGAAAAGTCAGTCCTTCGATTCAGCCCCCTGCTATAAAATTTAGAATGTATTATGTCTACATTTCTACGTTAAGATGGCGCCATAAACTTAAATTTATTTAATTTAGAAAATGCTAGATGGCACTGAAGATACATTTTGCAACTAATCGAAAACAGATGTGAATATAAATTAACCAACGTAAACGATTGAAATCATAGCTTAGCAAAATAGGAATTGGTTGTTACATTTCCTACCATAAATTTTTTGACGCCCCGTTTCTCAATTGTAAATATTTATGATATCTAATATCAAAAAGAAACGGGGTTATAATTAACAAAACAAAATCGATACTGGAATTTATAATAAATTAATTATTATAATTAACAAAAATATTATATAGGTACCTAGTAAACGACTAGCGTCTAGCCTCTGATATGTCTAATATATTCTGTCCACCAATCGGTCTGCGCACATAATCTTGAGATTGCATTTTATTAAATAAACTTTTTTAATTTAAAACGTTTTAATAAACACAATGTTAAAGATGAATTTTCTTTTATTTGTTCCTTTTTGTAACAAAGATTTCTATAATTTCATTTTACATTGGATAAATCCTTAATTTATATTATTGCTAAGATTGTTAAATTAAATTAAATCAGGCAATGTACAGCGGAAAGATCACCGCCTAATGAATGGAAAAAAATTAGAAGCTTTTTAAGGTAATTTTCTTTCCATGTTGGTTCTACAATAGATAATCTTCAACAAAACTAACAAAGATTACTAAAGCTGGGCTTTTCAGACATAACCTCAAATTTTAATACAAAACTATAGACTAAATAAGTTAAATCGTCTGCTGAATACAGTCCACTTTTATGATGTTTGAATTATTCGAACATGTAGTACAGAGCTTGGAAAGTTACCAAGTATCAACAAATACAGGTTTGAAAATAATAGTATCAGCATGATTTCTTACTGTATCAGAGATATATTGGATAAATTTATAACTATTCTATAAGTAAATCAAACACGAAGCTGGCAATACTATCCATTACACAAATTGTTGATTAGACATGCGATAGACTCGACGATGATATTGAGCAATTTATGAACTCGCTAGTTATTTCCGACTGATTTACAGAAGTTTATTAAACCAGTTGCCCAATTCTTACGTAGAAATTTGTAAGTAATGAAAATCATCATCCCATACGCTGAAAGTAGAAGATTCAGATACAAACAATAACATAATAAAAATGAAATTGTGCAACCTAGATGCATACCTTGTTGGTGATTACCAATCAGTTTTCATTTTAAAAGCACAAAAAATGTCACCCAAATCAAGACCATTGTTGCAAAAAGCAAGAAATAAAATCAAACAAACTTATAAAGTTGATTTGCTAAGCGTGCACAGGGCCAAATTCTAGCTTGTTAAGGAAATGCCTTTGTATCCCTAGAAGGCGAAAAATTGAAAGAAAATCGAAAATTTGAATTTCTTGGCTTTCATTCATTATAAAAATGGTATATTGTGGAACTTTATCTTCTTTTGATGTTTTGTAAGATTTTGAGGGTCTGGTGGACTTAGGAGTACCGTCAGGCCTAAGGCATACGACTATTTTTGAAGATTTCTAAAGTAAAAGCTTAATGTAAAATAAGCATGAGTGGTGAAATAGATCAATTGATTAAACGCTTTTACACAAACAATATTTTAATTAAGTATTTGCATAACAAAGACAAAAAAACATAAAATATGTATATGTAATAAAAAATATGCAATGAAAATGAAAAGTCATATAGAAATATCATGGTAATGTGCATTGATACACAGAAAAACTCCATAGTATGAACACTTGGAATGTAGTTTTGACTGTATTTCTTGTGCTGAGTGATACTCGCATCGTCTTCTTTCCTTCACAAACACTACCCAGTGGTACATTGGTTGCCCAATCTCATGTCATTCGAAACGCTATAGTTATACTTTCTTCTCTTGTTTCTACTGTTGCCCGCTTTATTATGGAGCTGGAGCGTCTATTCACAGTTTTCTTCTGTAACCATTTAACCAACAATCCTTGGGCCACGCATCTACGAAAATCCAGGCGCCATCATCTTCTGGAACGTCTATCTACATCGTATACTTGTCGTAAACGATGTGCATGGTCTACTCTACCCATATGACGATTATAATCTGGTAGAATAGATGGATAAGTAATTTCTAGTTTGGTTCCATCTTTTGTTTTCTTTCATACTTTAGCTGTCTCTGTTCCGTGGAAATTTTGCTCCTATTACCAGATAACTGCTTATCGCTTTGCGTATCCGGTGGTAAACCACGTCTGTTGATTCGCATGGTGCCACAAACTAATGTATTCTAATTTTTAATTTTTTTAGCAAAGCAAACAACTTACGATTCTGTCTTCAAATACTTTGACTCAAAAATAATCAACCCTCTTTCCAAGCCCATAATTCATAAATCTGGTTTCAATATTTTTGTTTTTTCTGATAGAAGTGGAACAGCCAAGTCAATTGCTAATGACCAGTAATTTCTATAGCTGGGTAAATAATGGTACTCCATAAAAAAAACTAATACCTACAAAGGATAAAAGTTTCTCTTCCATCAGATTCAATGCCTTATCTCTATGAGTAGCTTCCAAGTTGATTTCGTATGTAGTCTTTTATTGTTGGTCCCATTACAGTTAGAAAATAATCAGTTGGAGTATTACACCTTGCAAAACAGTCTGTTGTAATTCCTACTGGCATGGTGTATGGAAGATCCACTATTCCTAGAGACGTACGTTTCCATTTTCTAATTGGTTCTTCTGCTTTTTTTAATTTTCTTGTTGTTCAGCATTAAATATTGACAGTTGTAGTTTTACTCTCAGCAGCATTTTCATTTGTAAGGTTGTCTGACATTTCAAAGCTGCCACCATTTGTGGAGTTTGCTGTAGTAGGTACTTTCTCCAAGAGTAACACTTCCGCATTACTTATATCTGCTACAGTAACACTGCCACACTCAAATAAATTATCAAACTGTACAAAACAACTTGCAGAAGTTGTATCTTCTGCATCACTTTCAACATCAATATTTTCTGAGTTATCCAAGGGTAATTCCTCTGGGATATACATAGATATAACAGCCTGCAGAAATTCGTTATCATTAGGTGATTGTGTCCAGTCCCACGGTGAGAGATTTTCCTTGTTCATGTTTGTAATGCCTACGATAATATGTTCGTACATCAACCATAAATTTTACAAATAAATATGCTTACCCCAAAAGATAAATTGAACAGCTCAATGAATGGAAAAAACAACAAAAACACCACTGTCTACATCTAGAAATATTTCTTTTACTTTTCATAATTAGAAAAAATCTTTCGTGCTACTTTTAAAACGTCGTGTTGCGTCGGGACACGAAAGGTTACAAATTCTTATAACACAGGATTATTTCAAAACAAAATGCTGTCAAGTCACTCGTTTTGCTCGTCAACCAGGCATGGTTCGACACAGCTATTTCTACTCTACTATATGGCAAATATACCGGCTCAAGAGAGATTAATAAAGAAAAGGATTGCCATGGGCATTAGCATAAAAAGCAGTACATGATCAATGGATTCTATTGGTTTCACACTTAGCATAATTATCTTTGTTTTTGCTTAGGAAGAATCTTGTAATCAGAGTTGATTTTATAAAACCATACAATTAATGTGCTCACAGGTCTTTATTTTAACAAAGATGAGCCAGAGTTTCGGTTGCAGATTTTCATTTTAAGTCACACAAGACACATTTTCATTTGTTCATTCATCCCAATATACCTCTTTGACTTGAGTACCTTACAGACATCATTAATTGATTAACCCATTTTATAACACTTCAAGACTCCTTTAAGACATCGATTCTCAAACTGTAGAGCACGTAGTATAACGAGGGGCATGATTATTAAGAAACCAAAAAAATATCGTAAAGAATTTATTATTTTACAAGAACAACAATAACAAACATTTTATTAAAACTTAGATATATGTATATGGGAAAAAAATCATTTTTAATTACAAATAGTGTTAATGACTCTTAAGTTATTTCAAAATGCTTGAAACATAAATTCGCGCACGTTCTAAATTACATTGTTCGCAGAAACCTTTAAAATGTTTGCTGATCCTAATGATCTTGGGAGTCATATATTGAAAAA
>VTPC01091072.1:0-82692 GCA_011009095.1 Ignelater luminosus | reverse complement strand
CGACTAGAACTGATGAAAATAATTTTCGATCGCTTTTAATTTGATAATTTTGTTTGTTTCTTCTGGGACACCATTTTGCAACTTTTGACGAAATCGATAAGTCGAATGAATTCTAAATCATTGTAGGTATATATATAGTTATAATATCGTTGTGATCTTTAATGGTAATTAGTACTAAGTAGACTTTAATGACGCCATTACTTTAGCATTATTTAACCGATAGAGAATCTGTCATGGAAGATCATTTTCTATGGATTTTTAAGTAGATAATGAACAGTGGCATTGCTAATGTAATAATAGCTGCTACAATTAGATAAATAAAGATAATGGGGAAAATTTTTTTATTTATTTAAAATTAAGAATTTGATGTTATTATCTGTAAATCAAGACTCCAGTTGACAAATTATTACCAAACTCAACATTTATTTTAGTAGATTGCATTACCTTCTATCCCTTAGATTAATCAGAATATAGACTTAGCTAATACAATGTTTTTTAATGGCATAGCATTTCACAAAGTGACATTGAAGAAAATAAATTAAAATAATATTCATTTACTTAAATTATTTAATCAATTTTTACCTACATACTACATTTATGAATATCTGATTGTTATTAATTTCGCTGTTATGATTAATTCGTACCGCTGGCATTTGATAAATTTGGGTACCTAGTATGTTATTGATTATTAAACAGGAGATTACACTAATTTACTTAATTTTATTCTAAGAGATAAATTAAATACTATTTGTTCTAATTCTTGCTGATATTAATTTTTTATATTCTACCATTAAATTATCGATTGTCTTACTTCCAGTCTTAGTACTGTTCTTGTCCCGTTTTTGGTTTAAAGAGACGAGACATTCTTTGATGGGTTTAGAATTGATAAAACAACAGAAAATAGACATTACGAACGTTATTAACCTTTTTTTTTGTTTCTGGGACTCGAAACTAATTTTTCTATTTCTAGGAAGGACGCTCCGTTACCTTCTTGAGATTTTACTTATAAGTGACTAACTTTCAATTAGTTTAGACAATAAGCGATCATAGCATTTAATTCCAACTAAAGAGATGTGAGTGGTACTAGTCGATTTTGATTCCATAGAGAAGTGCGTAAATGATGACTGCCGAGTCCGTACGGTATACGGAGCGTGACACTAGCCATACTGATTTCGTCACCTTCACTTTTAAAATGATACTTCAGCAGACTAATTCGTTTCTATATTCATATTGAAGCTAAATATAATATTGATTGAATTATAACCATTAATTCTTACCAGCAAGTTAATCTGAGCGCAAGAAAAGCTTTTCGAGTTGCGAATTTCTAGTTATGATTCAGTTAGAAAATATCACAGTTCGGCTAACGATAGATGCACTGTATATGGAGTGATTTCTGTTATATTATATTTATAATTGTAGTTCTCTTCTTTTGCTTGAGTGAATATTACATCAACTTATATGATAGCCTTTGTTAATCAGGCAATGGTGTTACCGTTAAGTGCAGGATTCGCTGAAATTTTTCTCACTATAAGTTTACGATCCTTATTTTGTAATTCTCTCAAGTTTTGGTGATAAACGGTATTTTCATATTATTTAAATTAAAATTCAAAAGAAAGTTTGAGTCTCGAAATGTTATTTTTGGGACTCGAGGCAATACATTTATAAAAGTTTTCGGGGAATTTTGATCTTAGAATTCTCGAGCCAAAAACCCTAATCGTAGAGTAGTTCAAATGTTCATCTTTTTATTTTGATGCTGCAACTGGAATTACAAAAGTCATTAGGGCATCAAGTGAATCATTTGCACACAATTTCGTAATTTTCTAATTTCCATGTAATTCATTCCTTCGAGATGTTTCACTTTTTCAAATTACTTTGATGAAAGAACTAGACTAGGTATATTCTTTAAATCCCAGTTCTAATCATAATGAGCATAAAGAAATTACAAAAGGGTATTTCAAAATAATATTTGTAGAGAAAATTTGAAATAAGTTATTTCCTTTATATGGAGACCACCTATGTGATATGGCAAGTTCTGTCTTAGGTATCTAAATCAGTCAAAGATTGCCATAGGATTAAGAATAAGAATGCCTTTGGAAATTGAAGATTGTAGGATATGTAGGATTGCCCAAAACAAGTGTTATACCATTTAGTTTACAGAGTTGTTCAAGTAAGTGTTTTTGACTCTTGAGTTTTTTTTCTTTGCAAGAGTTCTCTTCTGCACATTTGAAGATTTAATTTTGTTACTGGAAAAAAAAGAAAAAAAAACAGTGTCGTGCTCTCTACACGCTTGATCCAGACGAGTGATACCATGGCTTTTCTAACCAAATTCCTAAATCGCAAAAACCGTATCTAAGAATATCTGTCTAAACACACCTTCATCTTTAACATATCTGGGTTTCTATTATTAACCAAGTAACGCATCATACATGAAATTTTCTAATAGGTGCAGACTAACTGCGAACAAGATTTCTTACCACAAACGCCTCCTGGCTAGAGATATCAAAATCAAGTCAAGGATTGCTGTGATCAAATACGTAATCAAAGATTGTTTATTAAGATTCGTTTATATTTTTACACCATGCATTTTTTTCTGAAAGTTGTAGAGCACCTTTGGTATTTTTTACCTCCATTACTATACGTAAAATCAAATTGACCTAAAGGGAAGAAATTAAGCAGTGCATAGTTTAAACAGACTAAAAAGTCTGATCGCTCCAAAGAACCTAATTGGCTTGAAAGAATCAAAAAGCCTGATTTGTCCGGAAAGTCAAAAGCTCGATATAGACATATAGATATTAAGGTCTAACCTAGAAATCAACTTTGTGCAGGTCTATTATCGGAATGTATTTGAAAGCATTAAGCTTTTTCTTGTTAATCTTTTAGAATCATCAATTCCTCAAATCTGAACTTTGAGCTGCATACATATCCGGTTTAGAAAGTTGATTTCTAGCTTCTATGCACAACTTGACAGATTTTGCTTTGATAAATTCTATTTTTACATAATTCTAATACAAATGGCTCTAATGAGAAGGTTTTTCAAAACAGAGCAATGTATCACCACTACTCAAATTAATTATAAAAACAGAGACGGTTGCCTTACAATTCTAAAATAAGGACAGAAGTAGAGCAAAATTCTTTACTGATTAATCCTAGTCCTTAAAAGATATGTTTGACCTCAAGTTTCTTCTTACATTCTTGTCAACACCATATCTTGTGCGCTATGCAAGACTTGTCTAAACTTTTAGATTATTTTACAGATTGTCAGAGATCTGAACGTCCTAGATGATCCTAGATTGTAAAAGATGTTATCCTAGCACTAACTATGTTTTATCAGCTTTCAAGACTTCTTCTTAGAAACATACTGGGTAAAATAACAATCAAAATAAATGTTTGTAATGTTTTTTAAAAGAGTTATACCGGTATGAATATAATAAATCTAACTAATTGTAGATTGAAAGCTCATCTTGTACATCTAGTACTGGCGTGTGAAAAGTTTTCAAATTTGTGGTCAGGAGGAGGACTAGAAATCTAGAGAGTCCAAGCTAAACCAGACTAGGAACCAAGTAAAGTCGAAATTCAAAAGTCAGCAACATTTACTTCCACCGACAATTGTAGTCGGTTTTTGATTCTATTTTTCTATTCGATTGGAGATTAATTCTTTTATTAAAAATTTTAAAGCCATAGAAAAATTACACCGGAAGCATTGTATGATAACGAGCATTTAAATTGATGCCCATATGACTATGCTCAGAACCGTACCAAACTAATTTCATATAAAAGGGCATAGCTTGGTGACGTTCCGGAATGTCAAAGAAATTTTGATGGTGAAACCTGATTAGGCTCAAGCGCTCAAGCGCCACTTATGGTAGCAGATTTGAACCTTCGGAACACAAACACAAGTTTTGCTTGCTTTGGGACAATACCTTTCAGAATTTTGGATAATTATTTTTGTCTTGTCTAAATCTTTCATAGAAATGCACTATTTATATCGACCAATGAGTCACCTAAATTGCCTCTGCTTGCTGGCTATTATTATACCATGTGAAATATTAACCAAGCTGCTGTGTAAATGCCTTCGGATAAAAGGGTTGATGAAGAAACTTTTTTTAGTGAAACTAGGTAGACAGAGGTATCCAGGACAAAATCAATAAGTCAGTTAAAGTATGGAGTATTTGCCTGTTTTGTTTCTTAACCAAACCACGGAACTTTTTAGTTTTTGTATGTGTAATTTTGATAATCATATAAATACCAAAATACCAAACTAGAAATACAAAATAAATAAAAATTAGATTATTTTTTACCTATCATGTTTTTGCATAGTTGATCTAGATACTAAACAGTAAAAAAAGCAATCCAAAAGATAATAACTATTGATTAATTATAAAAATGTGAACGCGTGAATATTAAACACCAAACAAGTTACTTTCTTTTGTTGTGACAAATCAAACGCTATATCTGAATATTTCATCACAGGTGGTATAATTAGAATAAGGCCGACATTGATTAGCATACGATCTCTTAAAATTATTGAGTAAGGGCGTACAAAAACATTCAAATCTTAAAATCAATAAATAATTAATTTTTGTCAGCCAAAATACCGTTTGATAATAAGCTTTATTTTTAAATCAGTGTTTTTGATCTCTCTTTTTGTAATAGACCCTACGATTAGATTTAAACAAAACATTTCAATTTTACACAACCCCTTCTTTAGATTTTTATTAGTTAAATATGCTATTGTTACGGAAGTACTTTAGATTAGAGAACATTTTATAGGTCAATTACCATAACTGAAGAAAATACTAGTGGTATTGTATGTCTAAATGTAAATAGAAATGCCCCTGCATTAACCGATAAAGTATAGCAATACAATTGTTTTGGTTAAACTAAAACATTATAAAACAATCAATCATTTCTTGATTTGTAAGAAATTTTGGTTGAAGTAAAAAACTTTAATGTAATGTGTATGCAAATGAGAGTTTACTAACTTTTGTATTAAAGCCTGTATGTAGATTATTTTCCTTATTTTGTTTTATTCTACAAAAAAATAAGTGAATTGATCATTACAACTAAATAGAAAATTATTTAGACAGTTGAGCTGGAGAATTTAATACCTAAAGTACTTATTCATTTGGAATAGATCAACCGAGTCTATTGCCAAAATTGCAGTCGCTCCTATTATTTACTGAATTCCTCATTCGATCTCTTTTTGATGGCCATATTGTTTTGTTTGTACTTTAGACACAAATATAGATACTAATCTATAAATTACTTATTTTAAATCTTCACCTATGATGCTTTTCTGTCCAATTATTGTTCTTGCCTATCACATATCTATCTCAGATTCGTACCTCAAATACTTAAACTCCTGCGTTTACTCTATTGCTTGTCCATCTATAGTGGTATTTTTATTTTTCATTAGTTTCTACCGCACTGCTACACTTTCTAGATTTTTTTATTCTATAGACTTGGATATTATTTAATTCAAAGATTTTTTCTAAGTTGATTGTCTTCTTCTAATGGTTTTTGGCGTTCTTGCACTTAATGATGCTCTATTACCATTTTTTATCCCATTTTGCTGTGAGTTACAACCTGTCTAAGTTGGTATAATTTACTTATATTCCTTTACAGTTTTGGCTTTGGTAGTATCGATCTTCTCTAAATAATTGAACGTCTTTATTCAGAGGTTAACTTGCTGATTTTATGTAACGCTTGTAATCTTATGTAGCTCTTCGTTAAACTGTAAAATACTTCCGTTACCATGAAGTTGCCCAGTATTGCTTGTCACCATCTATGACCTTCAAATGCCAGGTACAAAAGGCTAGAAGTTTCTACATCTTCTGATAATCTTCAAGTCGCTTCAATAAAGCTTTGGTTTCAAATTCAAACAACTTCTACTATATTTGTAATAGCTTTGGAAAATGCAATCTAGTTCAATGTTGAAAACAGTTCATTTTGAAAAAGCTTTATGTAGCTCAAGAGGAACTAGCATTCAATCTTACTAGTTTTTACATTGATATACGATACAGACCATCAGTTACGACGAGGCAAAAAAGATTAAGTCGAGACCTTGTAGAAATATGGATAACTCTCGGGATTGTTTGGCTCATGTATGTATATAGTACTTGATATCTGTTCATATTATTGAAAAACTTGACAATAGTCAAAATAATCAGATGCTTTTATTTGAAGGTGTCTCAGATCATTTTATGATCTTATTATTTCTCGCATCTCTTCCGGACTCGGAGTTCTGCTTACTTCCTATTCTACATCTTCTGTTCTTTTTGTGTTTGTTATTGAGCACTTCCGAAAAATGTTCCATCTATCTCTTTGGATTTCCTTTCACACTGCCTATTATTTGATGGTTCTTATCTCTGCAGTATATGGCATCCTCCTTAACAAAAAAGTTTTATCTAAAAGCTTTCTGGGGTACACAGCTATGAGCAAGGAATTTTGAACAAAAGGCTAAAAACCAAAAAGTCTTAGACGTCTAAAAGAGGCCGAAATTCAGACGTCTAACGGCAGTATAGCTAGTTTTTATAAGAAATTTTATGATATATGTCGCACGTTTTGATTTTGAATGATTTATTTTAGAAATTCTCCCACAGTGTGATGTGACCTTTAAATTAAAACAGTTTTTAGTTAGTTTCTAGAACACAAAACAATTTGGATAATTCATGGGAAAATAGAACACAAGACAGTTCTAAAAATCAAACACAGATTTTTGAAATATCATACACTAACAATTACATGAAAAGAAGGAAAGTCAGATTAAAAATCAATCAAAATCCTTTTATAAATTTCCAAATATTTGGATGATTCAACATGATTCTGATTCGCTAGAGTTCAAATGCATTCTGCATTTTCGTATCATACATTGGTTGTTTCTTGTATTTTCCGCGAGCATTTAATCAGTCTATGTAGGTTTCCTAGGTGAAGTTAGGTTAGATTGGGATAGGTTTGGTTAGTTTGAGGTGGGTTTAAATTTAGATTTAGTACACAATCAATCTAGCGCCCAATCGGCTGCGTACAATGGTAATAGATCCACATGCTGCTTACATTTTGTCATTCATTTTGTAAAGCATCTGCAGCAAGTTAGTGATAACTTTGACGTGGTGATACCATATTTGATATTGGAGATCATATTAAACTGTTCGCTCTCTTGGTTAGATTCTTATATGAGCCTAGGTCATACATAAGCACTGAAGCCACCCAAGGTCTGAATTAGCTTCTATAAAGGCAAATTTATCAGCAGAAACTAACTTTAGAGCAGATATCTAATCAAAGTGATTTAGTTTTGATAGTCAAACTGTAAAATATACGAACATGTTTTGTTGAATATACGAATCAGTTTGGCCAATTTTCTGAGATACAGGGTGCTGAAGTGTCATTCAAAGCTTCTTGTTCTTTTAATATGCCGGAAAAAACATGAAATATTGAAATTTAATTTTTACATGGCTTTTACTCTGCGGCATCAATTTCAGCTGTCGATACATTTATTATGAGCAAAGATGTGGAGCAGTGCAACCACACCACTTTAAAAAATTCACGTTATACCAATGTCAGGAAGAAATGATAAAATATATGGGAGAAGAAGGAATAAAAAATTTAACAACATTAATAAATGATACTTTATAATGGAAAACATACAAATACCAAAAAAAAAAATGGAATTCAGGAATAGTGCTACCAATATATAAGAAAAGTGATAAAAGAGAGTATAGTAATTACAGGGTGATAACACTAGGAAGTGTCCCAGGGAAGATCTTTGCAGGAATCTTAGAAAAAACAATCAGAAATAAAATACACAGTGCGGTTTTAGAAGTAGGAGAAGCATACAAGATTTAATATTCATCATAAGGCAGGCAAGCGAGAAACTAATACATAAGAACAGAGATATACACATTTGCTTCATAGACCTTGAGAAAGCTTTTGACAGAATTCGAAGGGAGGATATATAAAAACTATTAGCAAAAAGAGAAGTTGACAACAGAACAAAAGAAATTATTAAAAGAATGTATAATGAAAGTACAAATATTGGAAGAACAAACAACGAGAAATCAGAGGAATTTGTAACGAAAATCGGAGTCAAACAAGGATGTATACTGAGCCCGCTACTATTTAATATAGTATTAGATGAAGACATAAAGTAGACGAAGAATAGGATAAAAACACTGCCACTAGGGTTTTGGAAAATGAAGGAGACACAGCTATCTGAACTAATGCTCGCTGATGACATGCTCTGCTAGCAAAATCTAAAGAAGATCTACAATTCAACACAGAAGTAGTGAACGAAGAGTTAACAAAAATAAACATGAAGATACACAACATCCAGATAAGGGGAAAACACATTGAACAAGTCAAAAGTTACAAGTACTTATGTTCAATAATAGAAAACATCGGGAAGATAGATAAAGAAATAAACGAGAGACTAGGAAAAACAAGAAAATTATTTAATATGATGAAAACAACTTTTCTAGGAAAAAAAAGAGGTACCGAGAAAAGTTAAAACAGATGTAGTTAAAAAAACTGGTAGACCTTCACTAATGTATAGTAGTAAATCATGGACTTTAAGGAAAAAATATAAAAGATGAATATACTCGATGGAGATGAGGTACTTGAAAAGAATTGGGGGAAAAAGTAAAAGAGATAGAATAAAGAATGAGACATATAGACCCAAACATAAAAATGGATCCGGTAACTGACAAAATAATGGAGGGGCAGCTAAGGTGCTTTGGACATATGTGTCGTATGAGTGACGACAAATTAACAAAAAAGGTGTTTGAAACGCGAGTGATAGGAAAGAACAAAAAAGGACGGCCTCGTAGAAGATGAGAAGATATTATTAAGGAAGTAACGCAAATTTCTCTCCATCTCTTTCTCTCCTGTGTAATCTGTTTAATTTCTTCCTATTTTAATTGTTTTTTCTCTGTTACAGGAGGATGGACTCAACTACCACACCCGCCTTACACCCAACGTTAGAAAAGCATAGGATTAAGTAAGTAAGTCAGTCAGTACATGTATGGCATAGGTCCTGAAATGCACTGTTTTTGAGATGCAGGGTGTTGAAGTGTCATTCAAAGCTTCTTGTTCTTTTAATATACCGGGAACAACATAAGATGTTGAAATTTAACTTTTACATGGCTTTTGCTCCACGGCTTCTGCTATTATTTCAATTTCAGCTGTCGATGCATTCATTATCAGCAAAGATGTAGGGCAGTGCAACCATACCATACTTTGTACCAATATCAGGATGCATAATTACGTTATTTTCGAAATCTACAAAGAATTTAATGACAAAAATTACAATTATGTTGTTTTTACGAAATAAATTTTTCATTTGAATCTTTATTGCTTGTATGATTTGAGAAAAGTCTATCTTTACTCACAAATTGTGCATTTTCTAAAGAAAGCACTACAACAACTTTTGTACTAGGTTATCTAAGGATGTAAAAAACGACAGTGGGGTAACACACATTTTCTAGATGCTGTGGTTACAATTTTAAAAAAATCATACAAAATAGAAGATCATAAAAATTAGAGAATTCAGACCGTTCTACTCTCAGTCCTGCGGTTTGGATTCTCTAGCTAGAGGAGAAAAGTGTCAATTTTCAGATGTAAATATTTTGAAAACAGTTTAATTCAATGCTATACCTTTTCAAACTTGAATTTGGGCCAATCAATCCCAAACTACCATAATCAATTTTAAATTGTACTAAACAACTTCAAGATGAGATCAATCAACTTCAAATGGAGACTAATCAACTCGACTTTGAGCTCGCTCAGATTAGTCTCAGTTTAAAGTTCATTGGTCTCAATTTAAAGTTGATTGGTCTAGATTTGAATTTAATTAGTCCAATTTAAAATTAACTGGTCCTAATTTGAACTTGAAAAGCTGTACAGAACTCAGAAATTAATGAAGAAACATACATGGCGATTCGTTAAAAAAAATTGCACTTGACATGTCCAGCTTTTTTGGGCTTCTCTGTATAATACAAAACACTTTTTATTTAGAAAAGTAAAAGTAGAATCCGCACGTCTAAATTTTTTTTCTGAAAAACTTTAATTGAATTTTTATCAAAATTATTCTGTATGCCTGTATGAACGCTTTGTATGTTATAGTTGCAGCACTTAAAAGCGAAGACACTCATATTTTTCTAATGTCTAGATTAGGTTTTCATCAATTGCCAATTTTGGGTTGAACGAGTCTCTTAGCTTTCAAAGGTTGCTGGTTGCTGTGTTTCGAAGATCTGCTGAAGATTTCTTTACTGTTGGCTGAGACAGCTTCTAGATGGTTGATACTTGACGGGGGATTTGAGCCCTGATCTCAATTAGATCAAATATTTTCCACTTTGTGCTTAAATTCTAATAAAAGTCATGAAGTCTTCAGATATTTGCAGAGGATTTACAAGACATTCTTAAAAATGAAACCCTAAAAATCGTACAAGGTATTTCTATTGCATTTTCATTGTCAAAGAGAACAATTTCCAAGTGCAAAAACAATTTTTATAATTAGGATAATCGGAATGAATAAAGGAGGAAGTATCGCAATTGATCTGGAGATCTTGTGTTAGTTACCTAAAGATGAAAGAACTGGCAATTCTTTTGGATGTTTTTATTGATTATTTAAATTCTGACACATACGTCATTCTTCTGGTTTAGTAGATGAATGAAAGTAATTATTAAGAAAAGGTTGAAAATGCATTTATAAACTTAACGAGGAGGAGTTACACATCAATGTTATGACGTGAGGTGTCATCCTGTACTAAACTCTCAAACATTACATGTTTTAATAAACATTCAGACTTTTAAGAATCTACCCTTTATTTGACGATCTATTGATAAATTTCTAAAAGATTAGATTATCTGCAGTTAATTAATGCGAGTACTAGCGCCCTTTGTGTATTTATTATTATTAATTTATGTTTGAAATTCTGACTCCTTCTTTTAATCTGATTATTTGTGAAGACTTGCTGATTACGTTTTAGGAAAATCTGCTGATTGTATAACAAAAGAAAAATTTTATTCATGCATGTATATTTTATTAAAGAGGCTGCATTGTTTCATAGTTGTGCGGAAGTAGTAGAAGAATCAGCATGGCAACCCTCACTTGTATATCAACAGATGTGAGAGAGGAAAGGGTTAAAAACTGATCCCCAGTCAATGATTGTGGGAACAGAAATAGTAAAACAAAACAAGCAAAAGGTCTTGGGATTGCCGACATAAAAATAGAAGCCAATTTGCCCGAAAGGTGAACGTAAACCCCTAGGGAAAACTTTCCAATCTCTTCAGGAAGTGGATGAGTAAAAACATTTAATTTTCTAAATTTAAAAATTTCATATTTGTCTTCAAGAATAGGAATTATTCAGTGCTGTTAAGTAGGAAGATTTATAGCTTAGACCCTTGAAATAAAATAGTTTTTTATTTCTAATCTAACTAATTCTACATATGGATAAAAAGACAAGTGCTCTAATAAAAATAAACAAGTCAAAGAACAAGAGTAGACTGGACGTATAAAGTATTACTGTCCAGTGAATGGCCATCGAACGTAATTATTCCTTGCAGGTGCATCCCTGCTTTGCACCCCTTCAGGTTTTGGAACTTTACAAGGAAACCTGCCCCAAAAAGAGGAGTCTGCTTTACTAGAAAAAGTCTCACCTGCGTAATAAAACGAACAAAATGCTTCTGCTCTTGCTACATCGCCACCGGTTTTAAAAGCCAATGATGTGAAAAATGCCATGATAAATGTTGTTAGTTAAACGTGAGGGTATGTAAAAAATTTAATCTTGTTTAGGGACAAAACCCTTTGATGAAATTCATAATTCTGAGAAATTTAGAAATTTTATTATAATTTTATTACTTTAAATTAAAAATAAATTACTAAAAATCTAAATAGAATTTGAAGAATGATTCAACATGAATAATAAAAATTGTGTTTTCAATAAAATGCCAATAAATAGCAAAGCCACAAATTGTAGCAGAAAAAGTGATGGTGGTTTGATTATCGATTGTAAAGTACGTAATTTGCCGTGAGCCACCGCGCATTAGCAATTAAATATTTATACACCCTCAAATACAAACAGCACTTTCGGTTCCCAAATAGCGTCGCATAAAAATATCTAAAGCTAGAATCGCGCCCACGCTCTAAATACCTTTCTACCAATTACTTGTTTTTTGGTTTTTGTGTGTGTATCTACATACATATGTACATATTATGCAGGGTTGAAGGTTTATTTACAACAAAATGAAAATGAAATTGATGTGGGTTGTGGGTATAATTACATAGGTGATTTAAAAACAAAAACACCGTTCATGAAAATGTTTTTGTCCGTAAACAGATTGTCTAGCGATTAACTTTCTTACAATTTGCTGCAGGTTATTATATATGTTTTTGGAAAATGAATTTCAACATAAATAAAATTCGAAAAAAGTTGAAGTAGTGAATTTGCAAATCTTATATCACCTTATCAATACATAAGGATAATGCTTTAAAAGTATTTTGACTGTACCGTGTTGCAAAACATTAAGTGAAAGGCAAACTATTTCGTATCAGTAATTATTATGAATAGCATTCAAAATAGTTAAGGGCGTGCCGTGCTAAAGTTGTATAAGGGGATGTTGCACCAGGACGGACGCCAAGCTTCAGGGGGCTCCTGAAATTATGAAATTACTTTTCGATTCTTATTTGTAAGGCTAGGAAGATCTTCAAAATAAAATTTCACAATTATTTTTAAATAATGAGAAAAACAAAAAATGAGAAATATGGAAGATTTCAGAAAACTCGATTATTATTCTAAAGTAACATTTTATATTAATCAAATTAGGAACACTAGAAATAATAAGAAAATTCAGAAAGAAAGTCAACATAATGGCCCACACGTGTTAAAAGGTTGAAGGTAAAATTCAATAGTGAGGTAATAAAAGTCTACAGCACAAGCAATGCATTTCAGAACATTCAAGAAAGTGCGATCTACAGCGCATTGCTTTTCCAAGAAAAAGAAAGGAAAATCCCGGAATAAGTCAAGTTTACTCGCAAACGGAACATCCTACGAAAAAACACCCAAAAGTAACTTTTTGTGTTAAGTATTTGTTTCTGATCCTCCCACTATAAACCATACCAAAATTTTGGTTGCATAGTACTCTTTTTTCCAAGGTATCAAAAAAACCTTTAACATCTTGTATTCCAAGATCGGTTCATTTTATGTACAAAGGGTGAGTGGGAAGAGAATCACCAAACAACTGTTGGCAAGAATCTCATAATCTTTTATTTACTTCAAGTCACGCAAAGGATATAGTAATTATGACTGTATCTAGCAAATCTGAGCGATTAGTCAATAAAGGATACAAAATTTTAGGGGAAATAGGATCAATACGATTTTTATTTTTTCTTCAGTTTTAGGCAGAAATCTGTCATAAAATATTTTTTCTTAAAACGAAAGACTTTAAGACTGTTTCTGATCAACCATGATAGGCTTATGGCAAAGATAGGGTTTGCTGATGCTGGTAGCTATAGCTTTAGAATGTTAGGTTCAACTTTTCTGGGTATGCCTCATTTGTTTTATATTTGTAGCTGGGGCTCTCTTGTTCATGTTCAAACCTGCAATTTCTCATTCTTAGTTGGTTTCTTCTTTTTCTCCTTCCTCTTCTTCTTTTTCCTTTTTTTCTTTTTAGGTGTCTATGTACAAATTTCTTTACAATGAACTTTCATTCTTTGTTTACGGTATATGAAGGGAAGTCTGGAAAGAGCAACCTTTGTTGTTTAACAGCCCTTACTTCTGAACTGTCTCTTAGTCGTCTTTTACCACAGGAAGAAATTTATTGTGATTCTAATCTTTTATGTGTAATTACGTACTACACGATTATTGTTCTTTTTGATTCTAAATCTGAAACTACCAACATTAGATCAGAAAACTAGTCGTTGTCTAAAAATTAGTTTTATAAATACTAACATACAATGAAAGTTCAGTAAGACCACCACCACGTTACTATCACTCTCTTTAATGAAACAGAAAATTAAATGACGTCTTCAATTACATCATACAATGCAGCTGTTCACGTTACTTAGGAGAACTACACTTTGTCATTGTAACAGTCAGATGGATGAAGGACTCATGCAACAATATACTGACTGGTAATGCAAAGCTTGTCAAACAAAGTCGTTTTCTAGTCTTTGTTGCTCCTAATTAAGTCATATAGTGCATTTGAATTAACAATTGTCCGACTGTAATAGCAAAGTAGAAAGGTGTAAATCTTCAAAATCACTGTAAAGTTAGGATTGTTATAATTCATGCGTTATCACCCGATTGAGCAGCCTCACTCACAGTCAGTTTAATTAAGATTTGGTAATGTGGCAGTGAGCTAAAACAGGTAACTTTATAAGATTTATGTATTTTCTTGTTCCTTTTTGGTCGTAAATTGATGACCTGAAAAGTTCAGCGTGGTGCTACTTAAATGTTCCACATCTATTATACAGGGTGTCCGAATATTACACCGAAAACTCTTGACTATAAGTTTGGCGGATTAAATAGAGACGATTTATCGAGAAAAAGGCAGGTAAAAAGTTTTTAGTTCTCGAGTTATAACGCTTCAAAGTTGATGGAAAAAAATGGTTATTTATTTACTGTGTCCAAATGAATCAACGAATCTTTTTCAAACTTGGTATGGTATTTGGTGCCGTTAGGATGATTCTTATGCTGAAATATCGTCGAAATCTACAAATCGTATATTCTACTTATGAAAAGCTCAGAACTTTTTGTACAGCCAACATTTTACAAATTTGATGCAAACATATAAAAGCAATCTTAGTTTAGAAAAGATTTACCCTCTTGCAATTGTTTCCTAAACTTGACCATTTTCGAGAAAATCGAGATTTTTAAATCACGCAATTCCGCGTTGTTTACGTTACTGATACAAAAAATCCGAGGTGATCGAGAAACACGGCGCTTTTTTTAAACAAATGAAGCTAGTATATTGCTTTTAAGTCTGACAGGAATCCTAAAATGCAGAGATGCTCCGTTATGCATGTAAATCATGCGACGGCGTGTTTCTAGAGGGACATCATCTAACAATTTTGCATTTGAAGAAATAACTTAAAATTAATTTTATTATAAAGCAACATACTAGCTTCATTTGTTTTAACAAAAATGCGCCGTGTTTCTCCGCCACCTCGGATTTTTTGTATCAGCAACGTAAACAACGCGGAGTGTTTTAAAGAATCTCGATTTTCTGGAAAATAGTTAAGTTTACGAAAAAGTTGCAAAAAGGCAAATTTTTTATAAACCAAGGTTGCTTTTATGTGTTCGCATCAAATTTGTAAAATGTTGACTGTTCAAAAAGTTCTGAGCTTTTCAAAAGTAGCATATTCATGAAAACTTGTGATACAATCTGTAAATTTCGACCACCCTAATGGCACCAAATAGCATACCAAGTTTGAAGAAGATTCGTTGATTCATTTGAACACAGTAAAAAAATAACCATTTTGTTCCATCAACTTTAAAGCGTCATAACTCAACAACTAAAAACTTTTTACTTACCTTTTTTTTAATAAATCGTTTCTATTTAATCTGCCAAACCTACAATAAAGAGTTTTCGGTGTATAATTTGTACACCCTGTATATTATGAAACAAAACATATTATTTATAAATAAAATCGAATGTTTTAAAGAGTTAATTGGAACTTGTTAATTTTGAAATCAAGAAATTAATTTGAAAACTAAACAACAATAATCATGAGAAATGAGGTGAACACTTACCATAACCTGAAGTGGGAATTGCATCGCCTAGTGTGACTCACAAGAGTCTTGGCGGAGCTATTTATTTTTCCATAAGCATATGCTTGCTTCTAGTGATTTTCTAAACAAAATTGACAAAATTAAATCGACAAAGATGATAAGATGCATAGCACATTGAGAATCATTCTAAAAGTGCATTTATTGTGTTCGATCCTGATACCAACAGGTTCTCTCGCAGATTTCTTTATCACAGCTACTACTTGCTAAGGTTATCAATTTACTATAGTCTGATGTGATTTATGTTCCAGAATAGAAAAAATCTTGTGCTTCTTATTCTACGGATATAAAGTAGTTAATGACGGTCTAGCATCCTAGGAGGAGTAACAGAAGAAGACTTCTGAAGTGAATGGCCAAGATCCCTAGAATGAATCTTAATTCATCTTTCACAATCTATATCTGATGTAAATAGTTTCATCTCTTTACTAATTTTATGGCCGTAATATTTACAAAACTCGCATTTTAAGGATTTTTGGTCTCTAAAAGTTCAAGCATGGTTTGGGCAAAACCTGAGTGTTCTGACAAAATTCAGGCTGAAAGCAATATTTTGCTAGTTTTCTTGTCCGATACGGTCCACGAGTTGTCATTTTTGTTTTTTACAGGCGAGATTCTTAATTATGCGCAAGAGTGAATCAATAGACCAGCCTCGGCATAGACTTATCTTTAGAGACCTAGTAGCTCAACGTACTAACATAGCAGTACCCTAAAATCAGAACTGCATTCAGTTTGATTTAAAAACGGCGATGTTGCAAAAGAAGTAAGTTATCTCATCATAATGCACATCTTTCGAAACAGTTTGGCTCTTGTACTACCTAATATTGCATAAACTTGATAATTTATGAGTATTTCACCAAAACATTTTTGTGCATAGACGAAAGTCTCTGAATTGAATACCAAAAAAGTATAACTTCAGCCTGGGAACACCTTTTCGATATTTTTTTTAAGTTAAGTCTTTTGATGTAAACGATAGTAACAATTTGTCATGCCCACTGTGCATTGATGGTGGCATTTGTACTAATTTGTAAATTTTGATTTTATTACCCGACAGGGCATTTAGCATGTTAGATGTACTGGATTTTGAGGTTTTAGAAAATTCAGTTTTATTTGAGAAGAATGTATCTTTTGCTACTTTGCCTGCTGCAGAAGCCTATCCCTGACCTATATCATGTACAACACAACAATCATGTCTAGTTACAGATCGAAGTTGAATGTCATCAACCCTATACATGTGGTACTTGATCCCTTACATAGAGTATAATACGAGATTAAAGTAAAGTTCTCCAGAGGTTTCAAATGGACTTTTCTAAACCTTTTCAGTGGCATTTTACATCTGTACCGATGACTATGTTAAGTCTAGACGAACATAGATATTCTTATCATTTGTTTTTTCTCATAATAATGCAGTACCTAACAACAAGTAGAATACATATAAAGACAAATAGAATTTTCCAAAAACTATGAAAAATTATATAAGTGTTGATCATAGTACCTCCAGACAGTTGTTTTGTTCTTACTCTGAACTCATCAGAGGATAGATCTCTATTTACTTCAAGCTTGGTATGGGCAGATGCATTCAGTCAATTGTATTTTCTGTCTTTAAAGTTAGAAAAACTTTTGGAATACCGAAATTTGGTTTCCCCAAAAAGAGGGAACAAGAACTTTCTATTATGTAAAAATTCTTACCAGATCTTTTAAGTCTTTTTTAAAACTTGATAATAACACGCGTCATTTAGAGTTACCCAGTGTAAAAATTGACAAATGCAAAACAAATAGAAAACATGAATGTTTCGTGTTTTGCTGAGACACTCTACATAATACTTATAGAAAGCCCTTTTTCAATAAAGCGAACAGAAAGAACTGCAAATGTACCATAATTTGAAACTTACAGGTAGCTTTTCTATTACTGATGCCAATTTTCAAAAATACTTTAAGAAAAGTATTAGAACGATAAAGTTCTAATGATTCTAAAACCTCAAAGTATATTTTATGTCATTTTGAGAGATCATCGTGGTTACCTCCTGAACCACAGAATATTTGTACGGTCGATGAATTTAACATCACTACAACAGGGTTTTTTACCACAAACAACATGAAAAATAAAATCCAAACTGCCCTCTACTAACTATAATAAATTCAGATTGAAACTTGTTGATTTCTTTTTTCTCTTGTAAATATTGAAACGTATTTCTAAAATAAAACAGTAATTTTTTGCTTACGCTATGTTCTACATTTTACCTTTTAATTTTTTATTTTATCGTAATAGTAACTTTCCAAAAAATTAAATCTTTAACCTCGCATTAATGATTAATGAAAATAATAAATATAACATTACCCTATTGTATTACAAAAATAGGTATAGAAATAGTGTCTTTCACATTTCACCTGTCCCATTTCATTTACTTCTAACCACTTAACCATCATGCGAAACGATCATTTTCAAAATATGAACAGAGTATTAATATCCTTGTCAGATGCTACCAGAATTAATACCCGTACTATAACTAATAACACATTTCGCTATTAGAATTTCTAATAATAATTTTTTGCCCACTAGTTTGCGTATTATAATGTGCACATGCAATATGCTATCCAGCTGCCCCATAAAAAAATTCAACCCTACGTATTTCCACGAAAAAAACCTCAATCATGACTGTAAATTACAGAAGAGCTAAAGGCATTAAAAAAATTCCGTCATCAATGACAGACATATGGTAAATTTAAAATTTAGGGCGGTTTGCAGGTGCCACTTTTTCCCATAACCCTTCCTTGGCCTACTTCTTTAATGAGCCAGGAAGAAAAGGGGTTTGCACAGATTGCCCAATCTGATGCTATCATCTACGCTGGGTTAGGTTCGTAGTGGCCAGGTAAATTTACAACGGGATTTTTGTTAATTGGTTCTTTAGAGGATCTTTTTATTATTGGATTTTTTTCCTTTCAATAGATGTTCATAATAGAGAATTCTAAATTGTCCTTTACTATTAAATATAAATGTCGTTATTAAAAATCAATAATTTTGTTTATAAAAGAATTTTTATCATTCGTCCTAAATTTATAATTACTACCTTCAATTCAGAAATCACTATCTTTTCCTTATGCGTATTGATTTATTGCTCTTTCTAAAATGGGTTACATTACTCTACATTACAGTAGAAGTCATTAATTCGGTCTTGTCTTTTAAATTACACCTTTGCACGCCGTAATATGGAAGCCTGTAATCATCTATAAATTGCAAACGATTGTTTCAGAACGATTGTCTATGTATGTTTCGTTTCTAATGTTAGTTGTGGTGTGATGAAATAACAAAAAAAAATCAATTTTGCCATCGGTAATCTTTCCGACCACAAATAACGCTTGAGAAACTTGTTTGAAGAAGAAAAAAGAATTAATTAAAACGTTTCGATGTACAGGATGTTTTTGTTTATTTTTATTTGTTTTCCTTTCTGAGTAAAACACGCAAACTACTAAATTCGTGTTTTATTGTGATAATTATTTACGATAAATACAGTTACGCTTAATAAGAAGTTAATTTGTATAGAGCATACTGATTTCGAAGTTTGGTGAGGGTTGGTATGTTCCACCTAAAAATTATGTAAATTGGACTTATCAAAATTATATGTTGACATTAGAAAAAATGATGTAAGGATCAATAGAAAAATAATTGTCTTCCAAAAGTGTTCTCTTTTTTAAAGCAATTGCCCACTAACGTGGCTGATCAAGTTTTATTAAATCTTTAGATGAATGAACAACTCTCGAAGAAATCCAGACTAATATAATACCTCAGATATAACCCGTCTAAGAATTTTTGGTATAGTTCCTTGTCGAAAAAAAGAGCACTGGGCACCACATTAGAAAAAGGTTTTGTTTCTTTAGCATCAAAGAAAGGATCTCATACACTAAATTGATGCTTCAAGAAATCTTGAACGCTAGAGTCTCACCTCAGTTTGTAAGAATAGTTAGTTTGCCCACCGCCAACAGTAATAGTTACTGTAAAGCATGTCTACGATATCTCATGTTCTTTCTTTTCTTTCTTCTTCCTCATCTGCTGCTAGATCAAGGACTCCATCGAATGATCTCTCGCTGTTGATATCAGCGATGGATTATTAAACCAATTCTCTAACCAAGACCGAAGTGCTTTATCTCAAAGGATGGGGAGAAATTAGTAGAAGAAAAACCTTTCCAAAAGCAGAATTTGCCTGAAACTTTGGTGCAGCCGAGCAGTTACATTCGACATTTTAACTAAGAATATCTCTCAAATTGCTCCGTAGAAGCCTAAGAAGAAAATTCAAGCATCTTTTTGTCATTCTCCTAGTACATTCCTGTGAGTTACCCATGAGGAAATCGTCGAAAATACTCCAATAGTCATAATACCTTCATTCTAGTCCAGCATCAACCGTTAGTTTAAGTTTCCAAACCTTGATGCTTGAGATAACCTACTATCTTGTTCCACTTCAACCGTAATCTAGTTTCTAAGCCTCTGAAAAATGTCTTTCACTTTGCATACAACAACTTGCCCAGTTAACCAAGATGTTTTACAACGTCTGCTGGATAGACTGGTGCTGCAGCAATTGTATTAGAAGAAATATTACGTTTCTTGCACTGCCGTTGAATACACGTGGCGGTAGTGCTACCTGCGAGAGAGTAAAGCCTATCCACAAAGATGCTATTTTTTTATTTCCTCTTGAACCAGACCAATCAATCCGTTTTTTCTTTTCAGTCTACAGTACTGCATTGCCGCAAACGTCGTGCTAAGAATGTAGGACCGTAGCACCGAGATACGAAAGATTTCTCAACGAACCTTTGTCTTATGTGGTGACTGCAGTTGCCGACGCTATGACACATGTTGGCTGTAATTCAAGAAAACCAATTGTTTTTCAGCATTTAGCAGGTATTAGTGTCTACAACTTTTAAAAACTCCGCATAGGCCTTTTTCATCCAGCCCGACATTGATTATGCTGCACTAGAAAAATTTTAAATTAAGACTATGGGGACACCAGATCTCTGAATGCCAATGCTGGTTCACAGCAGAAGTAACCCTAGAAGGCCAAAACCAAGTTTCAAGAAAAATCAACATAAATTCCAAAACTTATTTTGCTTTTATCTTTAATACTATTTAGTCAAAAGCTGTCTCTGACATGTTTATTTTTTAAATCGTCCTCAGATGTTCTTCCAGGTTTTGAAGATTTGCCCTTCTATGGTATTTTGTGCTGTAGACCTTTACAATTATATTAAAATCTGTGCAGAAGGTTAACTCAAATGAAAAATACCTTTCTTATATAATTAAGAAATCCTTTTATTATGTAAAGCACGCACCAAGAGAAGTGTAGATAAGAAGATATTACGTCTACTTTTTTGATTAGTCATTAAAAAGCGATTAAACTTTTGAGTTTTGCATAAATACTTCAAAAATCCAAAAGATATAGTCACACTGATGCGTACTAATGAGAACGAAACTAGTATTAAGTAATATAGATTTTGATGATCAAGTCAGATTTTTCTTTCTGTTAGAATGTTCCTATATCGCAATCAATTGCTTTATAAATATTTGGTGATAATTAAAGGTGAGACAAAGCTACATTTGACTGTGCATAATGACAATGCTGCTGCAACTCTTGCTTGCTTTTAAAAATATTCCTTCTAATAGCATAGCATGTCACCGTAATGAATGTTGTGAAACATGTGATAGGTGATTAAACTCTTTCCTGATAAAGCAAAGTTATGGAAGCTATTGAAATTCGAATACTTATACGATATTAATACAATGGGGCAGCTTGGTCGTAGAGTTATGTATTTATACTTAGCATTGCTTATTTCAGTTTCGTCTAATAAAAACGAAGTTATATACTCATAGATTTTCTTGTTTGATCCTTAACGGTTACCTGAACTAAAGACATTAAAATTCTGACTTTTTAAAAAAATATTTGACAGTGAGATCTGTTCGTATTACTGCTACATACATAAATATTTATCACCAACGTGATATTTCCTTTTAGAGGAGTAAAAATCGTACGTTTACTATCTACCAGTATATATCTGTGCTTGTAGGTATTTTATAGGCAGATTGCATTTAAAAAATAAGTTAAGTTAAAAGTAGTCAAGCCTAAGTTATATTTTATAATTTTATCGATCTAGCACATACTGATTTTATGAAATAAACAGCAATGGCCCAGGAATTTGACCTTCAGGAACATCATTTTATTATACGCTATTAAACAAACTTAACGCATGTCATCATGCAAAAAACTATTAGATATTACTGTTAGATAAAATGTTTTTCCTTTAAAATATCTGAAATAATTGAGTTTTAACAAAACACCTTTGTTGTTTAGTATTAGTACTAAAAAAGAGTAGTAATTTGTTTCTGAATTATAATCTTGATAATGGAAATTAAAAGCAAAACACCACATAAAAGCTGCTTTTGTGAGATTTTTCGCGATAAGTTATCGTGTCATCTGAAATTTTTCCGGTGCTATGAGTCATCAGAAATTGTAAAATGTATATGATTAGTTAATACAGATGATAGATGCTAAAATCTGAATCACTCTAGCACAAAATTACACCCATTTCATTTCACACAAACGGTATTTCCATTTTCACATTCATATATTTAGAACGTAACATTGTACATTAACAGCTCCAGCAGAGACTTTCCTGCTGCTGCTGTTAGTGCAACAGACAGATGTATGGCAATTACATCATTACATCCTGCTGCACTTTCAGGGCTTTATTTACTTTTACTCGGAGTAGCGTCTCAAAAACCAAACGGAATTTTTACGATAGGAGCTGCAGTGTTTAGTTCGCCGTCTTCAGCGTTGTTCCCTTTACGCTTTGGACCCCGCGCAGACGGATCGCGTTTAAGCTGCTTTAGCTCGCAGAGTCGCGGAGGCGCGAAGCACAATGTGTTCCTACTTGTGCCGAGGTCACTAAACTTTCGGGGCCACGAAATTCAAATTACTAATCTTCTAGAAAACATGTGTCGGTTGCCTCGCCCATCTAAGTTGGTCAAGACATATTTTTTTGGAATTTTTTGGTTTAATCGTTCAGGTTTTAGTATGCTTTTTCAGAAATCAAATTGAGCGTCTCTGTCACACTACTTGGTGAATTATTTTCAGTTATTACTATATTTAAGTAATTGGAAAAATAAAGAACATACTCAATTCTGCATGAAGTAGCAAGATTTAATCAATAAATATTAGTCAGTTTTATTTTGGGAAGAAAGCTCTTAAAAGAGGGTTAACACCGTGCAAACACCATTTATCTGAAAAACACGGAATTCTAATAGCTTCATGTCACCTGTTTTGTTACTAATTTATTGGCTTTTTAACTGACATTAAAATTTAGATTTACTGGTCAGTTTTTAGGATGTTTATTGTCAAATAGAAATCGTGTTTGATAAAGTAGATTAGATAATGGCCTGTCCATTCACCTTTTTTAATGTAGAAATTGAATCTAACACGAAAAGAATAACCCGAAGCACTATGGTTTTAGTATTCAAAAATCAAAACAAAGATTGCATTTAAATTACAGCCTATTCATGTAAATAGGATTTATAGACTAACGACCAGTAATTATCATGGTTAACGATTGGCCCACCAAGTGAAAAAAATCTGAAAGATAACTATCTATAGAAATATGTGTGCAAACTGATCATATCATTTGAGAACTACAAAATATAAATAATTAGACAGTAACAGTAATATGATGTATATTCCAAAAGCAGCAAGAACAGATATTTTTCTAGGTTAAGCTTTCTTCTATTGGGATTTCAAAGATAAGTACTTACTTAAAATAAATAAAAATAAGAAAGTTACCGCTGCATTTCGGCTTGTCTATGCCTTTAACTTTAACTCTATGCCTCAAACTTTGAGCAACTTTAGCCATACTTTTAATTACCATAACTGATGTTACAATACAATACTAAACATCACTTGCCTTAAAATGTAGAGAAATAAGAAAGTGGGATTTCCAAGCGTAATGTGGAGAAATCTTTTACTTTGCTTATAGGGCAATTTTGTTAGTTGTATCAAGAAAAATGTCTGTCTTGTGTTTGATTTCTAATACTCAGATTTACATCCTTAAAGGCTCCCTATTACAAGTTTATTTTTCAAGTATTTCTGAATTGGATCACGTAGCTTTCGTTCAAGTGCAAAACTTAAAATTATCAAACTAACATTTTTACAAGGTTTCCAGCACCACTACTACTTCTGAAATCAAGTACAGCAAGACTGAGCTCTTTAAGGATTGTTAGCTAGATACAAGTGATGTTCAACAATTGCAGCAAAAGTCAGTTTAACAAGCATTTAATTTCGTAGATCTTAAGTTTGAAACATTTGGATACTACTATACAGTGTGCTGTCAACATTTGGTATTAGGTATCAAGTTTTACAGTGAAGCAAATGGTACAACAATAATAATGTGCTACTCTTGTTGTTGCAGTCTTTCTGCCCAAGATCCAAGACTGCCCTGAATAGTAGCCAAAGGATTTGTTGCCTTTTCACTCAACTATCTGTCTTCTGCTTATATAGCAAAACTCGAAAGCAATCCAAAATAACTAAAGAAAATTAGGTTGAGAAGATAATTCCAATTGGTAAAAGTAAGAAGCAGTTACGATTTTGGGAATTCCATACAAAGTAAGATGTATATTAAGTTAGCAAGTGCAAAACCTGAGCCTTTTGGATGCTTATAATTACATTATGCAGCTCTTTCATTAACTTCGAGTCGCCAGATTTGAACCAGTTAAAACGATAATCTATGAGGAGACCTGTTGTGACTTAAAATAGAATTATGCTAATGCATATGTAAGATGCTCCCTACATATTATAGTAGCTCGAAGTTCAATACATGTTTTGACAGATGAAAAAAACAAATGTGAGTGACCACTTGTGTTGTGTTTTATTAAAAAATACAATTTAGCAATAACAATGATCATCAATAAAAGTGAATTGCAAATTAGTTTCCGAATAAATAAAACTACATAACAAGACCAATACAAGTTTTCTAAGAGTAGATCAGAATGCACAAAGGGAAAACAGAGCTTTGCTATTGAGCGACATCGATATTGGTTTTGCTTGTTGCGCCCAATAGAAATCGTAAAAAACGATCCATATTTGTTTTTCTTGATGGGTTTCTGCTGTTTCATGGGCGAAGAATTCTAGCTGCCACCCAGATAGATACCGGCAGGCGTTGATTTCACAAGATCAATTTGTTCTTTATGTGGTTCATGTTCTGGAGTAGACGAAATTTCTATGGTTCCTCATTGTTTCTTTGTTGTGAAGATTACAACTTTCGTTTTTTGTTCAATTTTATTTTATTTTGATTCTTTTTCTTTATTAAATTTCTTTTTGGTCTGTTGGATTAAATGAAACAAAATGTTTATTTTAAAAACGGAGACCCAGATTGGCAGAGAAAGAAAAAGAAAGAGTTTACGACTCTGAAGGATATTTGAGACTCTTTAGGTGGCGCTGTTGCTTGTAGCTGCTGATTGCTGCTTAATCTTTAGCAGTCTGGTATTTTTGCTTTCAAACATGATTAGAAATAAATAAGAGAAAAAGAGAAAAACATTTTTTTTCACAAATTAGATTTCGATGAAATATCGCCACGTTTTATCCGCAAATCGCGTGAGTGAAACATTAAAAAACCCCCAAACACAGTTGACTGTTGTAGTCGAGTTATTCTCCTCTTCAGTCTGTGAATCTAGGATGATAGAATGACAGAGAATCATAAGTAGAAGAACGTGCAGTGATGATTTGATGTACGATAATGATAAGTTGAATGGTACACAAGCAACAAAACCACCACGCAACTCCTCGGCGGCTGATGCTTGATGTGATGAATCCGTGGTCGTGGTGGTGTCGGTACGTGAAATCGCCAGCTTGTCCAAGTATTAGTGATTTAAGATAAGTTCGCTTATAAATATTGAAAAACATCCAGGCGGTGACACCAATTAGTAGCAAAGCTTGATTCGCGAAATAGTTATTTATGAAGAAGGGGAGGTAAACAATGATGAGAAAAAACCATTCTTTTTGGAAGTTGGTGGTGGTAGTGGTGAACCTGAAACAGAAAGAAAAACATCAGAGACTGATCTTGCTATGGGTTGTACTGGGGTTTTTGCAACACTCTGGACAAATCTCCTCTTCTTCTCCAAGGAGTGGAAGCATTCCAAGCGGTGTATTCCCCTATAGATCCGTCTCTCTTTCTGATGAAGGCGTTGCATTTAGTAGAGTTTGAGAGTACAGAAACTTGGGTGTCAATAGTCGATAATCGGGCAAATGAATGCTTTGTAGAAAGGTCCTCGCGTATCACAGAAAAAATGACGGCATGGCGTTAAACAGCATGGAGACACTTGTTCAGCTTCGAACTTCAATGGAGGGTGTAGCTGAACGTAATCCCCAGGTACATAACCAATAGAGAAGGAAGGAATATCTTTTTGTTAGAATTGATGTCTTGTCTTTTTGCCGGGGTGCCGAAATAGGGTAGCTTCAGTTTTATTGGAATTCACCGGTAGAAGCCCTCAAGCCAGATAGCGAGACGCCACGGCCGCGGACGTTTTTGTGACCTGGAGGGTAGTGTTATTCGCAAACTTGATAATAAGTGAAAGGCAGGGAGAGATGGCGGGTCTGGTGATCTTATGGTAGTAAAATTTAAAGAAAGGATTCTATCAATTTCTATAGAGCTGGCCGCCAATTTGCACTCAATATTGGCGATAAGATTAAAAAACTGTTAATGATTTGGAGAAATCCAGTTGAGACTAGGAGGTTTAGGACACATTTTCCGATGTTGAAGGGGTTGGTACATAATTGGAGTACTGGGTCGATGATAGATCTACTTTTGCGGAATCCAGATTGATGTAACTAGAGTAGGCTGACATTTTCTAAAGGTTCTCTCAGTCTATCAGCCAGAATTCTTTCGAATATCTAATCTAAGCCGTTGTGTGGTAGTAGGAAGCGGAATCCGAGGAGCTCTTTCATGGTTTAAGGACTATGACAACAGTGGCTGGATTCCATCAGGAAAGGAATAAATAGTCACATCTCAGGCAGTTAGAAGTAAGTTAGAAGCTCGACCGCTTCGGAGGGAGGTGGTGAAAGACTCTTCTCGTTAAGGCATCTTCGTCGGGAGTAGAATTTCTCCATGGACGATGGCCACTAATGTTTGTTTCGCCCAGATTAGCTGAAGAATTTTCGCGGCCGTAAGATCATGGGGCCTTTGTAAAGGCACTGCTATGAGGGGGGGGGAAGGTGCTTGATGATGTGTTGTTTTATTATCCGGCATCGATGTGTGCTGTGAGCGGAACGACGGATCAGTCAATGAAATTTTTCCGTTGATGATATGACGAGGATATACGAGGTCTGTTCAAAAAGTATCGCGAATTTTGAATTTCCGCGGGTTACGTATATTCGATTTTCGATTTTTTTGTGGCGTTATGTTGGTACTCATGTCCCTCACTTATGCCGACAAGTTCGGCCATTTTGAATGTTCAGTTGATTTTTGACAGCTGTTTTACTTGGACGTGTTTTGGCTCGTCTTCGATTTTTGCCTATTCCAAAAAATGGATCAAAGAATCTGTATCAAATTTTGTGTGAAAAACAAAATTAAGTGCGCGGACGCATTCCGAATGTTGACTGTGGCATATGGTGAAGCTACCTTGGACCGAAGCAACGTTTATCGGTGGTACAAAATGTTCTCAGAGGGCCGAGAAGATGTGAACGACGAAGAGCGTGCTTTTGGTTTTGCTTACAGTTTTCTTCGATTGCAGGGGCGTGGTGCATCATGAGTTCTTGCCACAGGGTAGAACGGTCAATAAAGAATATTACCTGCAAGTTATGCGCAATTTGCGCGAAGCAATCCGCCAGAAACGCCCGGATTTGTGGAAGAACAAAAATTGGCTTTTGCACCATGATAACGCCCCCGCTCACACATCGTTGCTTGTGCGCGAATTTTTGGCCAAAAACAACACATTAATGATACCGCAGCCATCGTATTCCCCAGACCTGGCTCCCTGTGACTTTTTCTTGTTCCCGAAACTGAAGAGGCCCATGACAGGACGACGCTACGCTACGATTCAGGAGATAAAGACGGCATCGAAGGAGGAGCTGAACAAGATCACAAAAAATGATTTTTTGAAGTGCTTCGAGGATTGGAAAAAACGTTGGCACAAGTGTATAATATCTGATGGGGATTACTTTGAAGAGGACAAAATAGATATTCATGAATAAATAAATAATTTTTGAAAAAACACAAAATTCGGGATACTTTTTGAACAGACCTCGTAAATGCTACAAGTATTTATGTTTTGCGGAAAGAATTCTTTGCTTGCGATCAACAGACCTGTTGATACTTACACAATAAAACAAATAATTACTTCAATTGATTTCTCCGCTTATTGTAAATCGATGGATTTTAATGATTTCTCTGTAGACAGGGTACTTCAATTTGATGAGCTAGAAGACATGTTTGGGGAAGGATAGTAATCTGGAAAGTTTAATAAATTTGTGCATTTAAATAAAATTCAAATATGATGGGGTCGTCACAGTAAAGGCATGATGCTGACGGTGATGTAAACGTGATCGAATTAAAAAATCAAAAAACGTTGAAGGGGGTAATGGGACAAAGATTTTTGCTTTGCGTTGAAATCGAGCGGTACGACTGGCTTTCCTGAGGCTGCAAATCAAAAGGACTAGACAGTAAAGAAATCATGGAGAAAGGAATCTCTACGAAAAGGGTAGGATCATAAAGCATGTGAACTGAGAATTTTTTAAACGCAAAATTCTTGTTTAGGATGTGCCACTTTTAGTACCGATCACAATCGTTTAATTATTAATCTTCTATTTCATTCCGTTTCTGGTGTTCAATTATTAACGTTTTGTTTCGTCTTATTTCGTGTATTTGTACATTTGTTTTTATCTAGTCCAATAAGTTTCATGTTTTGATATTTTAATGATTATTGATTCTAGTGAGCATCTAAATTTCAGGCTTTTGCTGTAAGTTATTACATCATTTATCTTTAACATACTGAATTTTAGTGATCGTTTTTTACTCCACGCTATATAATTATTTTTAAAGACGTACATGGCTAATTGCATCTCGTTATTGTAAGGTAGAATTTTAGAAAACGTTGTTGCCATTAAATAATTTTTATAATTGATACAATAAATAACTCAATTTTTACTTAACGTTTTGTGTCCCACGCTTTGTTCAAAACAGCAACTCGAAGTTAATACCATCAGCAAATTACTAGTTTCTTATATCGAGTCGATCTAGACAAGGCGTGCACTTTAAAAATTAAAACTGAAACCTTAAAAAATTCATATTAGTATTGTCGATTTTATAGAAGGAATACAACTAAACGTTCTAATTATCCTCATAAATAATACAACAAACATCTACGTTTCATCAGTCATTAAAGGATTAAAATCGAAGGTCTAATCTTCTAGCAAAATAGATGAGCCAGTTTATATTTCTAACATTACTAGGGTATGATGCTATATAAAAGTAACCCTAAGTTCATTATTAATGCAAGATTCGCCGAAGCAAATCAATCATACAATTTTCGGCTTTGCGTTTTATTTATTATGGATGACAAATTGTACTGCTTTCCAGGAAAAGTGGTCATTATAAGCGGCAAACACGTGAATGTTGCATGTCGGAATTGCTAACCTAGTACATGTACCAATTTACTTGAATTCCTCCATTTTATGCCTTGATTATCTCTGAAAGTTTTATTATCAACTGTATACTCTTGAATTGCCTAAAAATTGATATGCTGAGTAAATATAGAGTGACCTAAACGCAGAGTTGTATTAACAAAACATGACATGTGAAATATTAAAAAACAAGACACGGTAGAATTCTCTCAGTATTTTCTTTTTTTTTTAATTTTAATCTATAAAAAGGTACCTTATAAGTCGGAAGAGTAGATTTTGCTGTAGAACAAAAAACGCTACCGCGGTAAAAATTAACGATTTTAGATTTTAATCCCAGATATTTTTCGCTACTTTTATAACATTTTAATCTATGTATAAACCAGCTCTATAGGTTACTGTCTTATTGTTCTGCTATGATTATTCCACAAAGTGTCATTTTTAATTAAATGACGCAAAACTTTAAAACCGTTTTCCTCAAGACTGTGATTTAGGAACTAAATTTTCAAACCGCTGTATCTCGCTCAATTTTTAATAAATCGAGCTGTTTGTTGCTTAAATATTATTCTTTAGGTCTGTAGAATACGATACGTTTAAAAATGAAAATTGAATTTTTCGACTGAAGGTACTTTTTTATAAATCGCATCACAATAAATTGATAAATTTCAGTAATTTTGTGTGGAGTCGATATGATTTAGTTTTCCTTAAAAAGTTTCCCTAATTTTAGATTCTTTATCGTCATCCATAATTAATTAAAGTTTTACTCCCAAAGTAAAACCTGAGTAAACTAAACCAAATGGAAATTGATCCAAAACCGCGAAAACGTTAATCTACGACATGTAAAATAAAGGCCCGGTAAGGTGTGAACGAACATGCACGAATGACAGCCTAAAATACCCCGTACGCTTTGGTCAGAATAAAACGTTACTGCTAATCATTTGGGTATTTTCAAAATGTAAATTGCCATATACCTGCAATGAGGAGAGATTGAAACGACTTTTAGTGAAACAGGGATATCTGAAGAAGATCATCGAGTAAGGTAGAATCTGATCTCTTTTTTGCTACAATCTTTACTTACACGCGGTATAGTTCTTGGTTCAGATGTCCGCAGTGTGGTATCATCAGTGAATTGAATTAGAAAAGCAAATCGAGCTTAAGAACCAAAAATGACGTAGCAGAAAAACAAATGAAAAAATACTGTAGAATATCGAAGAAGATCAATTAATTAAGATAAATACAGATTTAAAAAAGTCTCGAAGCACCTTGCACCAGAAACTGGGGCGATGGTAACTGTTCTCGAGATTTCTAGAACTTGCTGCACTATAAAATTTTGACCAAAGAATCTGTTGATTTTGAGAAATTAGAAGAGAAAGAAAAAAGGAAAGGCAGATTTATAAAATTACCAAAGACCCTTGACTACAGGAAATGATATCAAAAAGTAGAAATGTTTCAAGTTTCATCGGCTTATAAAATGGTCATGATGGGTTTCCAAAAAATATCAGGATTTCACTTTATACCTACTGTTGTTCATTAGTAGACCTTTTACTGTATACAGATCTATAGTATGTGAGCGTGGCCATTAAATAAGACCAGTTTTAGTTTTACAAGTTTATTTTTAATGCTCAATAATCTTATCACTATATTGAAGAATTTTTCCCCTTTCTCTGTTCCAAGGTTAGAAAATAAAAGATTCTTCCCAAATTTCATGGATCCTGGTCCTTTACAAAGTTGGACTAGAAAATCCCTTTATTTAAACTGTATCTGCAAGATTTCACAGAGAGGATAACTGTACGTTTCTGTTATTCTTTTGCTTCCTTGATAACAGTTGCACCACATTGTTTTATTATTATTATTTCTACAACTAATGCCATATTTCGCTTCTTAATCGCTAAAACTGTCTATCTTGCCAGTCATATTCTTCTAAGTTTCTGGCTTCCATTGATTCCTCTATTTTTGTTTTCCATTTTACTCTGGGTCTTCCTTTTTTCCCCTTGTATGTGGGGTCCATTCATAAATTTGTAGTGGCCATCTTTGCTTTTCTATTCTTCTGACATACCACAACAGCTGTTTGGTATTCACTATATCTAGCAGAGTGTGCTGTACTCCAGCGTTTTGAGTCTTTTTTCCATTTTTTTGTCTAGCACCCATACCTCTGCTCCATATGTAGTAACACTTTCCGTTATAGTTTTAAATATGTGTTTTTTTGTTTCTTTTTTGTTTTATTGCTCCATTGCGTTGAATTTAACATTTGTATTGTCCTCCCTTGTCCGATTTTTTATTTTGTATTTCTTTGTTCCTGACTGCTTTCTTTGTTATAGTGATTCCTAGGTACTTGTATTCTGAGCAGTGTTTTACTATTTCTTTCTGTGTAACTAGGTCCTTGTCTTCTTCACCAATTGCCATATATTTGGTCTTGTCCAAGTTTAGTTCTAACCCTCACTTCGTATATTCCCCTATTAATTTCCTCAACGTATACTCTGCATCCTCATGATTCTCCTCCAGTAGCACTTGATCATCTGCAAACAGCAAGTTGTATAATACGTTGTCTTCAGTTGGGATCCCCATTAGATTGCATTTATTTTTCCATCCTTTTAGTGCTGATTGCAGATACAATTTAAATAGAGTAGGGGATAGTGAACAGCCTTGTCTTAATCCCTTATTACATTTAAATTCTTCTAATATTTTGTTTTTCACTTTTACTCTGCTTACATTACCCTGATATATTTGTTTTATTGTGTTTATGTATGTTCTACTTATATTGCTCTTTTTTAGTATGTCCCACAATTTCTTGATGGGCCCGCTCTCATAAGCTTTTTTTATGTCTATGAACACAAGGTGTACTTCTCCATTGTCTTCTATTGACTTCTCTATTAACTGTGCTATCGTGAAAACATTGTCAATGCAGGACCTTCCTGCTCTAAACCCGCTTTGGTCTTCCTCTTCTTCTATTTCTTTTTCTATTCTTCCTTTTATAATTTGTCCATACAGCCTTCCAATAGAAAAGATTACACTAATACCCCTATAATTGCTACATTCTGATTTATTTCCTTTTTTTGATATAGATATTATGTCTGCCATTTTCCATTCTTTCGGAATTTCGTCATTTTGTAACCATTTACTCAATATATTCTGTATTATTTCAATAGCGCTAGTTGGAGCATATTTGACCAGTTCTATCGGACAACCTCCAGAACCTAGTGACCGTCTATTCTTCATATTCTTAAGTACTTTCTTGATTTCTTCCGTACTGATTTCTGCACAGTTTTTGTTTTCAGCATTCAATAGATTATAATTTATTTCTTCATACTCTTCTCGATCTTCGTTCAACAATTTTTCAAAATATGCTTTTCAAGTTTCTAATCTTATTGGTAGTATTGTTTGTTTTTTATTTGTTTCTTGGTTCTTTAATATTTTCCATACTTCGTTAGACTTTGTGCTTCCTAACAATCTTTCAATCTTCGCACATTTATTTTCCCATGCTTCATTTTTCAATTTTGTGACTTCTTTCTTCATCTCCTTGTTATATCTCATGTACCTACTCTCTTCTATCTTCTCTATCTTGTGTAACCAGCCATTTCTCATATGCCTTTTTTTTCCTTCACCAACCCTTCTATTTGGTTATTCCATCACTATTTTTCTTTTTGTTTTGTTTGTTTCTCTTCCTCTCCCAGTGCTTCCTTTGCTGCCCGGAAAAGACACTCCTTTAATTCTTTATATAGAGTTTCTAAATCACCATCTTGATTTATGTCTTGTATGTAATTTGCGGCTCTTAACTTGTATATGAACTGCGTAGACTCGTCATGTATTTATCTGTGTTGTATTTTATATGATCTATTGTCCCGGCTTGTCTCTCCATTTCCTGTGGGTTGTTTTGCAGATTATATTTAAAGTATATCTTTGACCTTATCATAAAATGGTTTGATGAGCATTATGCTCCTCTTTGTACCCTAATTTGATTTTTATCTTACAATGACATAATCGATTATTGATTTAACACTTCAAGTACTTTGTACGTACGTAAATCTGTGTACACTTTTGTGTTGAAAGAAGCATTGTTTTATAAGATCCATTCTTAATAACCTTAAAAGAATATTTGTTTGAACAGAAATGCTTTTATTCCTTTATAGTATGTTAAGCTAATCCAAGTATCTATAATCCATTTTAAGATGTTAGTTATTGGAAAGCGCATTTTTTGCTGAGCTAGAGTGTTGAAATTCCATATTCTTCTGCCTCTGGCAAGCCGGAAAGAATAAAAAAGGTTCCGTTTTAGCTTTCCTGTAAGTGTTTTTGTGATGAAACTTTCAGACTGACTATACCACATCCTGACTGCGATTTAGGAATAAACATAATTCGTGAATAAACCGGTTTGATTTCAGAACCACAATCACAAAATAAATTTTTTCTTCTAGAATAAGAAAATGAACAAACAAACAATTTGTTGATAAAATCAACGGCGACCACAAAATTAGCTTTATACCTTAGATGGATAATTGGATAATTTGAGCAGAAAGGGCTTGTATCTACTATCTACCATGCCTAGAGGCATCTTAACTAGAAAAATGAACTGATGGAGCTCAATATCAACTGCGGCGCAATTATAACCCACTTGATATTTGTGTTGTTTCTCATACTGCTAGTCGTTATTGCCTTATCTTTAATATTTTTAAGATATATTCTGGAGAACATAATGACATTGTTACTAAAATGATTTTTGCTTTCAATTTACATAACCTATGCTAGAAGTCTCTATGTCATACATTGTATTGACGACTTACACCTTCGGGGTACAACAATCGTTTCTCTCTTATCAATTACATTTCACAGTATTCATCTTTTAATAATAAAAGTATTGTGTTAACAAATTAAAATAACCTAAAGTTTCTTCTCCTTTTTGGCTTGCACCGTGTATCCATCCTGTCAGTCATAAAGTCTTCTTCTTTTCCTGACTAGTAGATGGATAAGAACCACAAATACAACACTGGGATGGCAAAACAAATTAGAAAATAACACCACAACTAAAAGAATCATACCAAACGCGGAAGATTGGTTAACATGTAGGAATCAAAACGTAGACTACCACACTATTTAGATTTTGATATGACATGGCTCTTTTAAGAACTATATCAAAAGAATAGGTAAAAGGGCAAAACTACAGTTGTTTTTATTGTGAGATGGAAGACATAGCGGAATACTCTTTTTCTGTATGCAACAGGTGAGAGGATCATAGAGAGAGAACATATGGAGAAATTGAGGAAGAGTTAACAAGCGAGAACCTAATGCGAAAGGAGGGGGAAAGACCAATGAAGATCAGGGGAAAGAAATAAGAATCAGAAAAAGACATAAGGAGATGATACGAAACAAGAGAAATAAACAACCAACACCCTGATACAATGCATGCAATGCGCCGTATAGATAATGTGGTATCTGTGAAGATTTCCCCCTCATACGCAAAGAAATGTTAGGTTGGATTAGGTTAGGTTAAGTCAGATTAGGTCAAACATGTTGTAGTAAAGATTTTTTTGTTTTTGTGCATTGATTTAGTGCGTCCCGAGCCCTTTGTGTCTCATGAACCCACGCATTAAGAACTGACGTGTTTTGTTGCCTTAGAATTCTCAAGAAAAGTATTCTCCATTTTCATCCAAATAAGATTGACTTTCTTTGTTGTTACAAGCCTATCTAAAACTTCTGCGCACTTTTGAATAAAAGCATTTTTTGTTCTGGTTGATTAGATTTTTTGTAGTAACGCAAATAAATTTCTTGCTTCCCTCGTCTAGATTTGCCACTGATAAGATGTCATAAACCTCTACTTGAGAAACTATAGTGTGCTTGCCCAAGACAAAATTCTTTTGTACACTTTATTTTCCTGGCCGTCTTCTAAACGTGATCAGTCGATGCTCCCTCTCGATTACCCTATAGGTGGATAAAGGTATTTCCATTTCCGCTAGCTGGACTATTCTGATGTATTCTGCGTTCAATCAACCGATAACCTTGCATTCCGTATTCTAAGGTAAGTCCCCATAGTCTTTTTTATTCAAGTAGTAAGTCCTGGTAGTGCTAATATGACTTGATAAGACTAATTCCTCACCTGGTCACAACCTTGTCAACGTGTGACTTCTAACTAATAAGTTTCTTGTCTGAAGTTGGACCTAGCACTTGACATCCTGCGCAAGCAGTAGATGCCTGTCATACAGCATGGACTCTTTTAAATCCTTTGTCTTTTTTCTTTTGGTAAAGAAGATAACTTCACTTTTAGAATTAACATTAATCTCCATGCGGATCTAGAAGGATTCAGACTACATAACAGTTTATTCCTTAAACAAGTAGACTTTTCCATTATGATTTTGATAATAAAGACTTCAGTTTGCTGTATTAGAGACTACACTGGTAGATTATCTGGCATAAGTTTCGGTTTGGTTGTGTCTTATTTTGACCATTGATTACAGTAATGACTTCTTTTTGATAATTATTTAACAGTTTAAATGTTTAATTAATTTTTCCATATTATCGTGAAAATTCTTGTAAAGTCTTAGATTAATTTTTAGAAGTAGATGGAATATTATTCATTTGATGCAAGCATTACGGCAAATCTCATTATCAAACAGTATACGTAATGTTGATCTAATATACTTATTCTAAATAAGAATAAAAGCAAAAATAATAATAAATTTTCATATCTTTGATCCTTTCTGTATCAAACCAAATCAATTTATTTAACATTGTTTATTTTATCAAATTATTATTTTCTTGTCCAAATGAATAAAAAATGAAGATATCCATATAGAAATATTCCTAAAAAAATTTAAAAGTTATTTATTAATACACTACAACGAAAACCAGATAATTTTACTAGTTGTATGTCTATAGTCTGTCTGTTCATCTTAATACAATAGCAACGTTATGTATTTTGAAACCAACACCCTTCAAAATTACTGTCTAGGTTCCATTATGTTAATAATGTTGCAGTCGGTTGTGTGTAAAATTTTGGGGGTGGCAAAGAATAAAGGCAGTCAGTAAACCGTATCAAAAGCAGGCTGTACCAAAAGGAATCAAAAGCGACCCCTTTTATCGCAATCTTTGTTACAACGTGTTAAAATGTTTAATCCGTCTGCCAATGCGATGTTTGGGTCTACTAAAAGGGGATTTAGGGCTTTTCACAACAAAATTCCCACAAGCATAAATAATACTTTGATGTAAAGGAATCACTTTATTATTATTCTTTTCTATTATTTGACTTTTTCTCTAGAATTGGAAATGAAAATTGTTTGTATAAACCTTCAAGTTTTATGTTTTGAACTTGATTCTTGACCTCATTGAATTAAAATCATACATACGTATATTTCACAGACAGAAAAATGAATGTGTCTGCAATATTTAATTGTCTTGCATTATTTTGACCTTTGCAACCCTTTTGTTTTGCCTTTTTTTCTAATTAGATTTTTATCTGCGGATATCCTTTTTAAGCCCTTAAATACAAACTTTTTAAATTAATCCAAGCCAATAAACTCTTACGAATTCAAAACAGCATGCAAACAAAACACAAACAAAAAGTATTATTCAAGGAAAAAAAAAGTAAAAAAGAAAAGTAAAAGTGTCAGGTGCAAGGAAAGGAAAAAGTACCTGCTACACAAATTAGGAAGCACAAGGGACCATTGTGACAGAGGTTATCCAACATTTTAGGGTAAATTTTGTCGGTTAGGGTAAGAGGGGAGTGGCGGTTTCGTCTAGCAGTTTTTTGTGATGCTGGAATTCAGCGGTCTCTCGTATAGATTTACCCCGTTCTTCGTGCCCTTAGACCTACCAGACAGGCGAGGGGTTAAAACGGACGGGGAGCTTTTAGTCCTTGGACTTCGATATCCGCGTTGGGTTGCAAGATTATGTTTATTTTTTGTGAGGCCTTTTTTTTCAAAGATAAAAATCTAAGCTGATCTATTATAAATAACAGCTCTTTCTGTTTTTTTTTAATTTGAAATAAATGAAATGACAAGAAAGCTTGTTAGTTTACATCGAAAGTTGCTATTTGATGTGTATAAATTATGTTGATGAAAAATGAATAAATAAATCGAAAGGTGGTAGAATATAAAATTGACTTTTGCATAAATGGTAAATGCAACCGGAAGTATAGGTGAAAGATCCGGATACGCAAGAGACCGAGCAACAGGTGCGCTACAGTAACTACCCCTCTTGGCTTACTGACACACATTGGGGTTGTTTCATAAGAATACACAAAGAAGTGTTTATATTTGCAAAACCGTTATTTTTAAATGCTAATTAAAATTCAACTTTCAAATTTCTCGGAACAAATAAAAAATTTAATTTAATTTTGTTCTTAATTAATATTTACATTCTTGCAAAAAAATAATAAACAAATAATAAAAACAAAATTATAATTTTTAATTATTAATTAAGCAAAATAGTAAAACTCATCAATGCATACAATGCAAATGTGTTTTTTCTTTATTATCATTACCGTGTTTGTGTGAAATAGTGCAAACAAATTTAAAGTTCAAATTAATCTCCCTTTCGCTCGTAAAATTTTCTAGTAATAATAAATCAGTGTTATAATTAGAGTTTTAGTCTATTTTTGCGGATTAACGTGGAGTGTTATATTATTGTGTGTATTGTCGAGAATTTGGTCGCCATGCGACCACGTGTATGACCGCTTTCCGTGTTGCAAAACCTCGTAGCTCCGGAGCACGCCGTATAATTTATTATTCGCGAGCAACTTTGGGGTCACGTTATAGGTTTTAATTCCACTTGTTTACTACGAGAAGGACTGTTTAGTAGTTGGAAGTCCACGCGTGAATTGCATTAGCTAATCTGCTCAAATAAGATAGCACACACACTCGCAATAGCAAAAGGGCAATAACCGATAGTATACGTGTGACAGATTAAAAACACTCGTTCATAAAAGCCGGCATGTATTTTCAAAAGATGTGTTCCCAAGGGTTTGAAGGGTTTAGAATTAACCCCATTGAGGTTGATGGCTCTATAAGCAACCCACATGAATTTTTAAAGCAAATAAAAAATCGAAATGTAAAGAAGGTGGTTGAAATCTGATGGAATATTTTTATCATTGGTACAATAGATATAAAAATGAGTAAAACAAATAGAAATTAATCTCTTGTTAATATTTACTTTGCTGTTATTGCATTTTGTTGTTTAATTATTTCTTAGTATAATCTAATTATTTCGTGAAGTTTCCTAGAATCTATTTTGAAGTTGTTGGATCAAACAAAAAAGTAATTGAACTTCTTACTTGATTATTATTATTATTATTATTATTAGTGTATTTATATAAAATAATAGATGACAATGATAATACTACAAGTTTAGGAAGCTTCAATCATTAATACTTTAGGTATTAGCAGTCATCATCATTACAAACGTCTCAGAAAAATTAAAGGCTCTCTTTCGAAAGACTAATTCATTTTTTGCATCTGACACACCAAGACTTGATTTACAGAACCTTCTGCACTTCCAATTTGAACAATTGACAGACTATGTGAATTGGGAATAACATTCATCTTGGATAGTGCACGATGACAAACAGATTGAAACTAGCATTAAACTGAAAAAGCCCATTTGTGGTTTTCGGTCGGCAAGCTAACACAAACAAGTTGTTCAAAGATTTTTGCTAAAGTTACTACATCAAGTACAGTGACGAATCTATGACCTTACGTTTGTTAATTTAACGTCAAACAAAAAGAGTATAAACACACTAAGAAAAAGAAGGGAAAATACTGACTTATGGTCTTGGCTATCACTATACAAGAGTGGTCTGAAAAGTTTCCGACCTACCAAAGATACAAGACATTTTTTCTAAAAATTTTTTTTTATTTTTCAACATAGTCTCCTTGTAACTCTACACACTTCTCCCAGCGATGCTCCCATCTCTGTAACCCGTCCAAATAGTACTCGGCATTTTTCTCTGCAAAATAATTGTTCACGAAGGTGATTGCCTCTTCATTTGACGAAAATCTTTGTCCTCCGAGCGCAATTTTTAGATGAGGGAACAAAAAGAAGTTGCTTGGGGCTAGATCTGGTGAGTAAGGCGGATGGTCAAGCAGTTCAAACCGTAATTCGTGGATTTTCGCCATGGCAACCGCTGAGGTGTGAGACGGTGCGTTGTCTTGGTGAAACAGGATTTTCCTTTTCTGCAAATGTGACCGTTTTTTCGCAAGTTCTGCCTTCAGCTTGTCAAGTAATGATGCATAGTATGCTCCTGTAATGGTTTTTCCTTTTTGAAGATAATCGATTAAAATAACTCCATGACTATCCCAAAAAACAGTCGCCATCACTTTCCCAGCCGAAAAAACAGTCGCCATCACTTTCCCAGCCGAAAAAACAGTTTTTGCTTTTTTTGGAGCCGGTTCGCCCTTTGCAGTCCACTGTTTGGACTGTATTTTTGTTTCGGGCGTATAATGGTGTATCCAAGTTTCATCTACAGTAATTAATCGGCGCCAAAACTCGGATTTATTTCGCCTAAACTGCGCCAAAAGAGCGTTGGAAATATTCATTCGAACACGTTTTTGGTCTAACGTGAGCAAACGCGGCACCCAACGCGCGAACAGCTTTCTCATGCCTAAATGTTGATTTTATATGTGACAAACACGTTCTTTTGACATGTTCATAACCTCTGCTATCTCTCTCACTTTAATTTGGCGGTCGTCTAGCACCATTTGGTGAACTTTGGCGATGTTTTCGTCGGTAGTTGCAGTTTTTGGACGTCCCGAACGTTCATCGTCTCCCAAGCTCTTACGGCCACGTTTAAATTCAGCAGCCCAAAATTTCACTGTGGTAAATGATGGTGCAGAGTTCCCATACACAGAATCCAACTCATCTTTTATTTGCGAAGGCGTATTGCCTTTCAAAAACAAATATTTAATGACAGCTCGATACTCGATTTTGTCCATTTTCACAAAAAAAACTCACATCAACTCACTCAAACGACTGTTACATAAAAACTGCGCGTCCAAAATGGCTGAAACTTTGGTGAGTAACTGTCAACAGATGAACAACAAAATTCAGTAGCTTTTATTTACGAGTGCTACCATCTTCACGTTGAGGTCGGAAACTTTTCAGACCACCCTCGTAAATATTTCTTGATATCCCAAGCTCAAGATCACTGATCTTCCATCCACCAGGTTTAATATATCGCCACGCCATTCAATTTGATGGAATTTAATAAAAAGCAATTGAAGAAAGTCGGCCAATATATGTTAAATCTGACTAACCTTCATAATGTACTTTTTATATTGTTTAGATAAAAAGGAAACATACTGCAGGTTCAAAACTTTGAAGACCGGAGCAGACGTGCAAGTTAAGACAGTTTCGGAACCATCTTGCATAAAATCAGTATCGCTATGGTAGTAAGTTCAAAGTTTCCCCAAACTTGCTGTTGTCATTTGAGATTTTTCTTAACAGTATGGTAATTTGCACATTTGATTATGTTTTAACCCACACTTATCTTTCTAAGGCCCCAAATAATGATTAGATTTCTCATAACCACAAATTATAACTTGGTTGCTACTTCTATATACCCTCTGATACTTTAATAAGTCGCAAATATAGCTCACAGTGTTTTATTGATTTTAGGGTCTTGTTTATGTGTTTTACTGCGTAACCTAAAGTTACCAAATCTAGTCTGTTTCTCTAAGATAACATTTTTAATAACTAATGGTCAAATAAGGTATCTCTTCTGAGTTTTAGGTATTGTTGGTAATGCAAAACAATAATCAAGCTAAGCAGGACTGGTTACCTCCGAGCGCTTCGTATTAAAATTACAAAAATCAGTTCAAAGATTGAATATTTCTGCCCTGCATTGTCTACATGGAATAGGAGGGCGCAACAATCTAATTTTGCTTCATAACGCACTAACTACTGAAACGATTCTAAAGTTGAGAATCAAAGCTATGAAAAAGATCTCAGCAAAAAAAGATCAAACGAAAGTATCTTTGTGCAAGAACTGTGGTATTGATAAGTGATATAATCATTTTTAAAGGAAGAAGTATGAATACTTGATTCAGAGTGTCCATTTTTGCATGTTTCTCAAACATTGAGAATTTTTTGCATTTGTACATTACTGTTTTTGAATAAGACAGTTTTGTTCAGAAGTGACAATAGCAAGATGCAAATATTGCAAGGATTTACAAAGATATGAATTGGACCATCAGGAAATCAGAATTCCCTCAAGAGATTAGCCAACATGAATTCAAAAACTGCTGTAATATTAACTACGAGCAAAGTTCTATCTTCCTAACTGTTTGAGTACCCATACAATTTATCGTGAGTTTTCAGTTTCAACAAAAAGTAGCCATACTTCAACCTCGTCATGTACAAATCCTATGGAGAATAAGTTGCGGAACTCAAACTTCATGATTGGATAAAGAAACCTTTTCATATGATCAATGACAAGATTGTAATGAAAGTTGAACTTAACCATGGACAGGCTTTTTGTCCCTGCTATTATCTGTAGTTTTCGTTTTTTGTTCCCCATTTTGTTCCACTTTTGGTAGAAAAAGTCTGCCTGATGAGCAACATAATATTGAACGTGTCTTGCCTCTTTTAGTACACTTTTACAGTTAGATTTTCCAAAATATTTTTTATCCAGGTGGCGCTCATGTACCTATGTACAATAGTAGATAGATCTCTCTTCCTGTCATTTTTGAAGTACATTTTTAACTTTATTTGTATCAATAAGAATCCTTCCATGGGTGATCAAGTTAGCTAGACCATTTAAATAAAATTTCCCATAGTGTATCTCAGGTAGACTAAAAGAAGAAAATCTCTTCTCGGGATTACATACGCAAACAGAGAATTATCAGATTTTTATTAAGAATGAAACTAATAAGTTCATAAAGTTTCTAAGAATAGAGTAATGAAGGTACAAAATTCCGCGTTATGTTTATTTTATTCGTGGATATTTTGCTGTGTGTTTTTATTAGAAATATCCCACATTTGTAATATAAAACAAAATGTCAGTACAGCTGAAGAAAACAGGTTCATTGTGGTAAAGTTTTCTTGAGAAATTTTATTATGCACACCCAAATAAAAAAACGGTGATGAATTTCTAGTAAAAATTTAGTTTTTTGATTGTATACCATAGTTTGTTAATTATTTACGTTTTTTTTTTTAGTGAAAGGCTTTCAAACTACCCGTCGAACAATCTACCAACCCAGAATCTAAATTGATTAAGATTAATTTAATTTAATAAAATAACAATGTGAATAAAAATGTTAGAAATTCAAATTTCATCAAATACCAGAATGTTACCCAATAATACGACAGTATTTAGAGAAGAAGAATACTGAAGTAGAAAAAAAGGAATATTAATTCCTTAAAAAAACAATTGTCAGTATCTTGCACAGATAAGTTGTTATTCGTGTCAAATTGAAAAATTAACTCAAAGTTTTCTAATAAATTGTTTTGAAGTATAAACTACAGCAAAGAAATCCTTATTTACTCATTATCTTAACATTTTACTATCTTATCATTGTTTTTCTAAAAACACTTGCAAATTTACAAACCAAGATATGGAGAGAAGTAGGAAGAATAAAAAACAAACAGAAAAGAAGAAAGCCGTTGTGACAGAGAAGGAAAAAATAAACTTGGAGATTATATAAACAAGCAATCTGGGGGGCAAATCGTAAGGCCACTAGACGGGGCCAAAGAATTATCAACTGAAAATACAAGATAATGGAGGTTTTGCTTAAACAAACGCAATTAGTCCCATCCATGACGAACAAGCACGATTACACCAAGAAGTCTACGATCTCAAAAACAAAGTTAGAGCAAGAAGAGAAAATAAAAAAAGTAGAATGGGCCTTAGAAAGCCGAAATCACGATACTCTCCATATAGGTAATCAAATTAGCGACCATATGGTAGAAAATATTAATGCTATATAATATGTTATTAGAACAGATAAAATGTATCCAAAAGTCCAATAAACGTTTATGATAAACAAATTAAAAAGTTTGGGACTCAAACAATTTCAAAGAAATCAACAAGAGCCTGGGAGCTCAACAGATTTTATATGAATACATGAACAATCAGAAAAAATTATTTTGATCAAGCAAATGAACAATCAGACAGATGCTCATGCATGCCATTAAACTTCTTGAGTTCATAAACGAAGAGAATGTAAAAGAGATGAGTCTGCATATAAGAGAGAAAAGAAGGTTAAATGATTCAGATGGTCACATGATCTACCAGACTGGAATGATAGCAGACCAAGAATCTCAACACAACATAAACTTAGAATAAAGAAACAATTCTGTGTCTAAAAGAAGAAATGGCGATCGACAAAGCAAGCAGTACTCAGATTACCCAAGGCAATGAACCTAAAATAGAACAAAATGTAAAGCACCGAAGACAAAATCAAAAAGAAGAAAGGTATAATAAACAGTTTAATAAGCAAAGTGGTACAAATATTCTTATGAAAACAACAATATTGTAAACAGAAAAAAACAATTACTTATTATTTCATAATATTAATAAACAAATAAGAAACAAAATACATTCTTGATAATAATTTTTCTAAGAATTTGAAGGCAGAATAGTATACCCTAAAATGAATAACACATTGTGTATGTCTGTAAAATTTTTGACATTCCCATATCAATGAATACAATTTTTTTCTAAATTTCTTCGACTAGCTGTGATTTGAACTCAATCCATTGAACCAATACTGTTTGAATATGTATCTGATAAAGTGGGGAAGATGAATGACCGAATCTGCAGAATTGATTTTCTTTGGAATGCGAGACAATGCCAAGTCTAAAGTTAGCTGAACAAGTTTAATCTGCAAAGAGATTTTCATTTTGGAAACTCAGATTCAGCTGGAGATTCTACTATCTGTTAGAAAGAATCTTGAATTAGAATGTTAATAAGACCTCTAATGTGGTACTTGTATCAAGCAAGTTCAATGAATCTGGATCTAGATCTATAATCTAAATAGGGCATCACGATATTTTTGCACTAACTATTCACAGATTGTGTTCTATCTCATTTATCATAGTTAGATACCACGCAATCTTTAATGCGCAAAGATCGCCTTCAGATGTTGCCTACGGGCATACTCCTGGATAAAGAATAATATATATAGGTAGTATCAGAACTTACATTCTGTCTTACATGCTCTTTAATAAACTAAGACAAACCATAAACGGGCTGCAGCCGTTCGCATATTTTTATTACTTTTCAAATTGAATGAATAAGAAGGAAATTGAATACCAAGATCACTAATCAAGGCAATGATGATTGCTTTCTTCAATCAATAGTTGCGATTTATTGTCTATAAAGGGTTTGTTTCTAGTCATTAAACGATTAGTTAATGTTTTTTACTGTTAGAAAGCTCTTTGTAAATCTCGATCCTGAAAGAATATTCCAGTGACTAGACAATTTAGTTTTGTGTTGCGATTAAAGTTTTTCAGATGCTTAAGTATCTAAAGTTAAGTATAAAAACTGAAAATTATACAGAAGAAAAAATGCTTCAGTATGGCATCTAAAGAAAAATAAAGATTAAACGATCACCTCTGGTTTATAAAAAATGGCATTTCTTTAAATATAATATTAACTTCGGACCCTTTCCATTAATATTTTCTTCTAAATCCCTGCGAAACCCTACCTAATCTTAAATAACTGTAATGTTTGAAATTTTTTTGACGTTTCCACATAAATATCTAGTTGTGGGGTGTGATTAATGCGTTCTCCAAATGCGGCGTTTATAATTCCCACAGGGGTCTAAAATCTGCTAGTCAACCTGTTCAACAAAAGAAATGATTATGCGGATGGACCGCACATCCTAACGGTACTGTTAGATTCGGGTGCAGAGTTGACTTTTGCACTTATAAGGGTGTCCATCCTCTTTCCCTTCTATTAAATCTCTGGGAAAGAATTTCGTGTGTTCCAACAACGCACCCCCGCAGACCTCACGACTTATAGTCAAATCTTAAGGCTTTATTCGCGTCTTTTATGTAAAAGTTTTTGTAGATGGTGTATACAAAAACCTACACCTGTGCGCATTCAAGCCTGTATTTATGTGGTTCGGGGATGATATGAATTTTTTCGGTTCACAAATGACTCGCGATAAAATTCGTTTTTTATCTGATCGGAGATGTAGGCAAAGAAAGGGTTAGTTCCTTCGTGGCCTTGGAACGGCTTGTTAAATGAGCCTGGGAAAGGGTAAACCGGCAAATCTCCTGCCACCCCCTAGTTTTTTAAGAGAACCGACACAGATTTCACCCTTTCAAGCACTTGTCTCGCAGTCAGGGTCAGGTTTGAAGACTGCCAGACACACCCCGAACACCCTTCTTTGCATTCCGCGTTTTTTAACAACTGCGACCCTGTAGACCTTCAGGGCGGACCTGTGGTGTCACAATTTTCATATTTTATTATCTTGAGTTCATTATAGGGCCATGAATTTTTTGATGTTTTATTTTGGCCTTTTCTTTATTTTGTATTTTCAGTTTAATTTTTATTTATTCAGAATTTTATAAAATGAATAAATTAATTAAGTAATATTTTAATTTCTACAAATATGCTCCAGTCTTCAGTCAAGCGATTTTTCAGTATCGCATTGTAGTGTGGTGATGATTTTTTACAAGTATGAATTTTACTTGTTTTGTAAACTTATTTAAGTTAGAGTTTTTAGATCTAGATATTTAAACTAATTTCTACTGAGCTTCAGCATTGGCATTTCACTTGGCTCATTGTAATTTCAACATCAACCAGCAAGGATTTGCACCATTTAGAAAATCCCATAAAGTCCTTATGAAGTCTAGAAGAAGTGTGTAGGATTCTGATCACTCCAAAGTTATTACCTTATAATGAGGACAATGAAACCTAATAGATTTGAATGGTATTGGATCTGTTGTAGCTGAATCAATCAGTAACAACTTTCATTCAATCATCACTTGCGAAAAAAGATCACTAAGCAGATGTACATCGAAAACATCAAATTCGGTACATTATTGCTGTGAATACTTGACTATAAGGACTGGAATCAGTTATAAAACCAATCTTCCAATTGTTTGAGTTATGCCTACACATGTTCAGCACGTTGTGCATTAGGACCCATTGAGGCTATGTTTCGTCCTCTGGTATAGGATAGAATTAAACTTCCAATTTCTGTTAGTAGAAGTTAGAATGAAATGTAGGTTTTTAAATTCTCCTGACAGTTGACCGTTTTTGATAAATACCTCTTGATTCCGAGAAGATGAGTTGGTGAGCTTTGCTGACTCCTAGAAGTTTAACTATCATCATTCTTTTAGAGTAGTACTGATCAACAATGAAATGATCCATTTTTGCTTTGTGAAAAAATGCCAAAATTTCAGTTTTTATAATTCGTTGAATAGAAAGAGTGGAAGGGTTTTGCTAAACGAATTTATGATACTAAATTATCTGTTTTTAAACCCTCTTTAAGATTCCTAGAAGACATTTTTATGTTCACACTGGCATTCTATCATTAGAAATTTTGAATATTTTTTAGAAATTGAATATTCTATACTTAGAACTGTTTCACATAGGTAGGCTATAATCAGCATCTGTGGAATAGAGTTCTCAGTAGAAGCTTTACTCTTTAGAGTCCAAATTAAAATGTTGCTCTGTAGTCTGTATCATCTTTACAACCACCAGACCATATACCATTCAAATGTATAGATACGTCTTTCTTAGATGATTTCAGCAGCAACTGAAAATAATCTAAACCTAAGAATAGGTCTGGCCTCAAAGATTAAGCCAGTAGAGCGACTGCTTCAAGGCGCGTGGAAATCTCTGCGCCTTTTAAATTTGTCTCATATTTTCTGAGTTTACGTCGAGGTGTTTCAAGCCCTGAAGCTAGCTGTGCCTAAGGTTATTAATTTCTGGCCAGTAAATTGTCTTAATTTAATGAAAAGCACAAAAATCGAGACGTTGTTCTAAACCGCTAGTTTGTTTCACCAAACTCATTTTTCTCAGTGTTATAGTCTTACTTAGGAATTTCTATTGACTGCATTTTTACAACTTTTTGAGTCTTTTCAATGTGTGGACTTTATAGCATATCTGTGTGGTAGATATTGTGACTCTCTTTTGTATCAGTACAATTTTTTTAAGGATAGAAGAAACTACTTGGTTTGTATTCTTTGGAGTTCTTCTGGAGTGGAATTTTATGATTTTAACCACAGGTATGGTATGGATGGGTACTCGAGTAGCCTACCAAGGCTAAGCAAAGACGTAGATAAACATAAACAATACGGTAGTTGATGTGGCAAATACGGATCAAGCGCATAAAAACCAACTGGTTTCAGCAAGCTTTTAAACTTAAACTACGATGCAGTGGTGTAAATTTGCACACTAGACTAGCAGCAAAAGATAAGCTGACATTAAGACACGAAAACTGCAGTACTAGACAGTGTTGCAAATCAAACTACTATACCTGATGTAGTAATCAAACCATTAGCATATTGAGTGGCTACGGACAGAAATGGTTAGCAAGACTTAGATGAAACAAGTACTAGGTTCATTATGGCAGGACAAATATGTTACAAGACAGTAGAAGGGTCTGATGGAACACTCTAACACCGACGTTACTAGCACGATCCAAGAAAATAGAAACAGGAATAGGCAAATTGAACACAGAGAAAAAAGTTATTAAAGAAGACAGATACTCTACTGAATCATTGAATATTTGCACCTACTTGCCTACGGTGGACCAAAGTGGTGAGCGAAAAAAATTGTAATGGCACTTCAAATGAAACTAAACTAATGCCGCGTCTTCTACAGATATTGCGGTAAACCTGTATTGATTAATCTTTGATTCGTGCACTATTTATCTTGGATTGCCATAAGTTTGGAGAGTTCGGAAATATTCAACAAATTTAATCAAAGTGATTTATGATTGCAAATGAATAATATCAAGTCAACTTCTTATAAACACGAAAAGTACTTTAGGTATTGCGAGAAAATAGCTCAAAGTTGTTGTGGAGCACGTACTACATATTTGATTGTAGTTAGTTCTTTTCTTGGACTTGCATACTAAATACTGCAAATTTGATTTTTTAGTTCTGCTCAGTATGAAAAGCTCGTAGTGAGAAAAGTATGTACGAAAGGTCTCTATTAGTTATGGGTAGGTCTCAGAATGGAAGCACTAGCATTATCAAAATATGTTAGTTGATCAAATGCTCAAAATTGATCATGCAATTAACCAAGCTGGCATCGTAAAATTCAAAATTATTCAATTAGATTTAATTTAAATTTAATTAGATGTTTTGTGCAACCGAGTCCTGTAGGATTTCTTAGTTTGGATTGCATATTTAAGAGTTTTGGGATTTTAGAGATCTCTTTTGGGTAACAATGCCCAACACTACACAGACATGTAATGTTGCACTCTCATTGCGTATCTCTACAGCGTTTTGATATTATTGACATCGTCAACACAGAATTTGTAGCGTAGCTAGGTCACTGAATATTCACACCAGTGAGCTTTTCTCCACGATCCAAGATCTTAAATTGAATCTGTCGATTTTTGCCTCGCGATGAATTGTCAAGTATTGATCAAAGAAGAGATATTTCTTACATGACGAAATTACAATTTCAGTTTCGTTAAAAATTCATTCATCTTTCTAAACTAATAAATATTCGAATGTTTACCCAAGTGTCTAAATTTTTGCCCAATGTTGTGGTAGTGTTTTTGGTGCATTTTCTAAAATTCCCTATGCTACAATTTTAAGAATGTCTATAAGTCTTCTTTAATATAATTTTACAAAAATTAAATTGAAGGTTGTCTGAGGAGTTTGTCGCCTTATTGGAAACTAATCTGCTCGAAGTTAATATGCGTTATTTGCAATGTGAAGTGCCTCATTCAGTTTGGAACTACACTTTCGATGTACATAATATTACATCATTCTTTATTTTTCTGTTTATCAAATGCTCCAAATCTAGATTTTTCTCTAATCCAATAAATTGTCAATTTTTTTATTGATTCATGATTTTTGGTAATTAGAGAGCATCAATAAAACTTCACTATAACAGTTCTGTTTTAACATTTTAATTAAAACAAATCTGAAAATTTTTGAAAATAAGAATTGAAAGCTCTGTGGACATTCTAAATCAATCTATTTTTCTTAACTGAAATGTCCATTGGATCTTTTTTGCCACAACTAGAGATTTACGCTTCACTTAATTTTGTCTACTATCGAAGCGATAATTTGAGATTTATGAACTGTTGCTCTGCTGGAATCCATAGTGCATATAATCATGTAATTCTGGTTTGATTCTACTCGACTCGACTGAAAATCTCGTCTGGCATTTCATTTCTGTTTTTGAGTGCATTGCAAAAATGTGTTTCGCTATATTGCATTGGTGAGATTGATTTGATGATGTCTTTGTTGTTCTGATCCGAATGAGTAAAACAAAAGTTATCTAATGAGTGTCAACGCTCAATTGTTTAAGAGAAAACTTGATCGTCATTTGGATTATCTACAGTTAAATTGCATAATCTCTCAATAGCTAGAGAAAAAATTGTAATTAACAATTTAGTATATGAAGAATTTACTAGTAGCAAAAACTTGCTGCTCAGAAACATATTAAAATTGCAAAAACTAAAGATATATTATAAAGGAAACATCCAATTTATTTCTTCATTTCCATTTAAATTTCCATTTGTTATCAACAACCGTTCATATAATGAACTCTAAATTTAGTTTTTTGCTGACTCGAATCTTGTGACAACAAAAAACTTTAATTAGAATGTTTTAATTAAATATTTTTTACCGCAAGCAATAAAAGTTGATTGAGATTATTTTGCCTATTAATTATGAACCGCAACTAGTTTCTTCTATTAATTGCGTATACTGATTTTTCGAAAAAAAATTGTTATTCCTAAAAGTAACAGTTTTTTGCATTTAAATTCGTTAGTTGAAAAAATAAATTGTTATCTCTCAAAGCACACATAATACACACAAAATGATTTGTTAACTTTTGTAATGTTCATCAAGCAAATAGACATAGAACTGCATATTTTATTTCTTGTTTGTTTTCCCTTTTGTTTCATCAAAGCTAGCATTAGTGTTTCGACCAAATATACAAAAATAACACGAACATTAACGTCGATTTGCGACAATTGGTGAACAAAGAGGAGCATTTACATATTAATGACTAATGTGACATGCCATTGAAAGTATTGATTTGTAATGACAATTTCAATACACACACAATCGCCCTGCTTTTGGCATTATAACTTCGTATTTGCTTTCTATTTGATGTTTCTACTACAACTTTGCTTTCCTCTGATATTTATTATTTATTCTAAAAATAATATTTACTTTCATGTTATCTAATAATTAATTTTTTATTAAAAACCCATTACAACAGAAATTATCCGCAATGCAATAATAAAGCCGAAGGCCTGAACAATACATTTTTTTTATGGAAGTGTGTCCATAAAATCACCAGCCGAAAAATCCCTTTTATATTACCGCCCTTAAAATAAAAGCCCATAAAATCGGAAACATGAAAGGAACATGTATTTTATTTCTCAGAAATCCTCTAACTTTAAAATCCAATACGAGAACTTAAAAATGCGAACCCTTTTTTTACAACAACCTGCTAAAGCTTGAGAAACGGCAATTTATATCGCTCTTCTACTAATACCGTTAGAGCTGCTGCAATTTTAGATATGGTGGGATGATGGTACCTTCATCTAAAACCACAATCTACCCTTTTTTTAAATCTTCTCGGGTTAACTTTACACCACGTGCAATTTAAAAATATTACAGTCGACTTAAAAGTTGGTCGAAATTGCAACCCTTTTTTACCCTTTGAAAGTGTTGTAAATAAACTTTCTAAATTTTATTGATCTTTTTAAAACCTCCGCTAAAATAGGGTCCCCAATAATAATAATAATTCAAACTTGCAATGTAGAAGCGAATAAAGTAAATAGTTTTATTGATTGTGATAACAGTTATCTAAGCAAGACACTTGTGATTATTTTGAAATAGTTCTGAATTTTTATGCCATACAAACTGACCCAATTTTGCAATGTTTGTTCAGAACTTATATGTTTTTTGATAAAAAGAGCGCGTGTTTATATTTGAAATTTGTGAATGTACCCTTTCACAGATAGAAAATAACGAAATTCCTTTCTAGCATTTATGTGTCAATTCAGATAAAAATTTACAAAATTTTCCTCTTTGCATTTTTCTTTGTAGTTCTAGACTTGATAGAATTTATAGATATTGATGAGGAATTTGCATCGAACTAATCAAAATTTCATTCTATGTAAATTACCTACCGAACTCTGAAAAATCGCTGTTATCAAGATCTTTCTTTCGAAAACATCTCGGCTGCCGGGGCCCTATTATTCTGCCAAATTCTATTTCTTTGTTTTAGTTTTTTTCATCATCCACTACCAACAGAGGAAGCTCTAAGATTGTACATTCAATCTATCAGGTCTCAATCATTTCTAAAATAAGATTCTAAATGAAACAAAAATCACGAATGCCGAGCTCCTTGCAAAACCAGCGAGGATTAGGGGTATCTATATATGACGGCTGTGGCTTTGAGAATGTTTTTCAACTCCGGGAAAAAATTGTTAGCGTTACTGAGAATCAGTGTTTACATAAGTAAAAGTTTTTTCTTTGACTTTCTTCTGAAAACTGAGAGGTTAAGAACCCCAGTTGAACATCTATAGAACATACTCCCACCAAAGGGTAGGATCTGTTCAGACAAAGCATTCTCTTGCACTATCTCTTTTTTTGTGGCGGAATCAAATGACAATCAATTACAAGTTGGAATCTTGTAAATGTGTCACTGTTTTTACTGAAACAGGTTCAGGTAGTACTTCAGCTTCTGATTCCAAGGAGAAAGTTTGAGGCATGAGCCCCAAAGTTCCAAGCAGAAATCTGCTGGGTCGAATCTTTCGGCTGTGGTTTTGTGACCGTAACGAAATAGAAAAGAGACTCTTAAAGATTTAGTTTGATTTTCCACATACAAGGGTTGACCTGTTACTAATCAAGATTTTGGACCTTTTGACAAAGTTACAAGACAATAGAGCAGCGTCGTGGGCAAATTGAAAAAAGGAGTTAACTGGATTCTGAGAACGAAGAATATCATGGAAGTAGAGAATGGATGGGAAAAGGAGAAAATGTAATCTCTAGACAGGGCAGAAAACTGATTTTTATTTTGTGAACGAAGCTTGTAAAGAATTTGTTTGTGTCAGACTTTGTCAAGAACACGCTCGATATCTAGAAACGAGACCGTGAGACAATGTTTGAAGTATACCATAATTGGTGGAGCACAGGATAGGTCGTAGATCGGTCTATGCAGAAACCAATCTGGTAGTAAGCCGATAAGACCAGTATTTCCTCAAACACTCTCTCGGGGATGTTACTCGGAAGTTAAAAAGTAGGATTGGTGAGATCCTTTTTGAGTTTAAAAATTAAAACAGTCGCGTTGCCTCTTTCCCAAATCTGAGATAGCAGCCGTAGTAGATATTGAAACTTCGGATCAAATAGATAAATAGACTTCTGCCGAGAGCACGTAACTTAATGTTTTTTTGTGGGGATGTCGTTACTTGGGTCTGTCTAGGATGGGGCCGATGATATTCAATATTTGGAATTTCTCTGGAGTATGCATACCTACACTGCTTTCTTTGCATCTTAAAGGCTTCCAGAATCTTAAATCGCAATTCCCTGAATGGTTAGTAATGTCATCGTCGATGGTAATATCGGAGGCCAAAATGTACATCTTTTCTAATGTTATGTTATTGCCAATGCTATCTTATTCTTCTAAAGTCTAAGATAGAAGGTTATTTAAGCATTTTTTTACCGCCAAATAGAACTTAGTAAAATCTGGACGTATTCTGGCCTCCGATAGGAATTTTTAAAGTGCAACTCATCTTAGTCACTCGGAACCATGATCGCTAGAAGAATTTTTTGCAGGGGGGTGCAAAACATCTAGTTAAATTTAGCAACGTTGTTGAGTAGTTAATGCTCTAGATTTGTATTCGGGAAGTTGGCAATTCGAATCTTCAAACCTTACTCATTTAAGGTTTTCCGGGGGGGGAGTTAAACACAATAACTTTATTTTCTTCCAGTTCCATACTTAGCTAAATTTTTCATGATCACAGACTATAATCTGCCTCCCACTTTTTACTCTGTGGTTTTTCATTAAGTTGTAAATTCAACTAGAATTCTCTATTGATTTCGGTGTCTTGTTTATATTTTATTGGTATTTTTCTACAGTACCATTTAAAACACAAATAAAACAAAAAATTAAAGCCGCCAAGAAAGAAGAATATGTTAACTTTTAGCAATAGAAGCTTGCAGGTACAAGGGCGGGCGCATTACCGGGTGTACATAATAATTTCTACAGGAATAAATATTTTAGGTCAGAGATAGTTTGACTCAAATTGTCTCTTTCTGATTCTGAAATCATTGTATTGTTGAATAAAACAAAGTTAGGCAGTTCAAACGTGACAACAGCAAAATGCAGGATATAAAGATTGCAAGATCTACACAGAATAAACTGCTCACTTGGGGAATCAAGATTTTCTTAAAAGCTTAATGGTCTTTGAGGTTGATCTGAGTTCAAATACCGTTGAATGAATGGGCAAATGGGTTGTTACAATATCAAATACTTACTTGCGACATTTATTGACCTTTCGTGTTTGAGATGAAGGACACATACATGATAGAAAAAACTAATTTTCTCATTTGTTTGAGCGTTCATGAACTTATTCCCGATCTTCAATTTCAACAAAGCCGCATATACTTTAACTTCTTGGTCTAAAAATTCTATGCAAAACAATGGGTGGAAGACTAAATTCCAAGTTACCAAGATTTACTACGTTGATGAATTTTAGAATACTGAGCATGGGATAAAGACAGAGAGCAGGTCACACTCCATGGCTGAATAAAAGTTTCCAGGTTTAGATTTTACCATAAACTCAATATCTTATCAACTGGCATGCACGCTGCTTCACATCCCTCGCCGAGCCTACTACCCTCAGATTAATGATAATTGAATGCTCAAGAATGAAGGCCACCCAGGCTGCTTTCCGCGAGATGCCTTATTTCAGAGTAAGATTGCAATTTGTATACTCATGAAATATTTTATTAAAATACATGTTAAAGCACATTGAAGGGTTTGAATTTCTTTTAATGAGACTTCTTATTGGCTAATAAAAAACGCTGAGCTTTTGGGAATATCATGATAGAAGCTTGAAAATCTTGCTATTTTAAAACACGGATTTTTGCAAGTTCTAATTCTAAACTTAGAAACCAAAAACGATAGATATTTTAGAGATGCTGGATATCAACTAGTTGAAACTTAAATAATTGTTTTTTGTTCGCAAAGCCCAAAGTTAACTTTTATAAAATTTATAAAAAAATTGAAAACAGAACATTTTACAGCATACAATCGAATAATTACAGAACTGGCAATGCTACATTGCCGTAATCAGCAAATTTGTAGGGTACTCCTATCAAAAGCAAGATTCAGCAAGTTGAATCATCCGAAGGGTTCGTTCTGTGTATTTCATATTTTGTTTCTTGTAAATATTCGATGTGAATATCATTCAGCTACATACTAGAAAATAAAAACTATAATGCTGTTTTAATTTTATCATTTCTGGGTCTTTATTTTCGAAAATTGCGAATTACACACAAATCTCAAATTACAGGAAAATCGGAAATCTTTAAAGAGGTTAAAATATTTAGAATAGTCCTCGTATAATATAAGAAATGAAATGAAATAAATAAATAAAATCTTATTTTGCCTTTAGGTATAGAATTATTCCACTTTTACTATTTTGTATCAACACCCAATCTAGAATCTACAATTCCGAAATGAATGAAATTCCTCCATATTTAAATGATTTTTTCTTATTGATTAAAATATTTGCAATAGTATTTTGTAAAATGCGTGACTTTTTCCATTTTTAACGTTTCCTTCAATATCTTTATGCACATTTTAAATATTTTTAGTACTAAACTTCGCGAAAGTTCAACGCTCTTACGCATTTTTCTATTTTTACGATCTCCACGTGCAATTCCGCGCCTCCGCCCGTGCAGTTAAGCTTGATGAGTTGTTTAACCCATGCTATTTTGCATTTAAAAATACTTCTCACCACAACTTGCTTCATATAATTACAAGGTTTAAATTGTTGTTTTTTCGGACTTTTCTTTCCTTGACCACATGTTGTTTATCTGTCTCATGTTAAACCTTAACGTGGATTTAAGAAAATGAGATGGAAAACAATCAAAAAGTAAAAATACCGAAATTGGGAGTGGGTTAGGCTAACTTGACTTCGGTTTACTGAGGCCAATAACCTTAAAAGCTACAGCAGTTTATATAACAAATATCATGACTGAGACGTTTGTGCGTGCGTATGTGAACTTGAAGCTCCCGTTTGGGTGTAATCTGGATCAAAACCAGGACAGGTCGAGGTTATGCTCTTATAATGCCAATCTACTACGAAAGTTTGAACCTGTTGGTGAATATTGTAAAATACAAAATCGCATAAATCAGAATGGAATAGAATTATTACATTTATCTAAATCTAGAGGGTCACTATCAAATTAGGTTAGGAAGACTATCGTCTAATAAACTTGAAAAATAGGCTAAAATGATTCTAAGATTGTTCAAACGAGTTTCTTTGTAGTCATAAAGTGTCAGAATTCCCTTACATTCTTATTTTTGAAGAATAACTTTATCAGTTGTTTTGGGTTTACTCTAAAATATATGAAAATATTGCTGTTTGTTTTTTTGAACTGCTGACTAGTACGAGAACAGATTCAAAAGTATTTGTATATAAATTAATTATTTTGAGATTTCCTATGCTCATGTTATGTGAATTCAGAAGTCTTAAATATTGGGATGTCTATATTTTAAGGTGGACCAGAACCACCAAGAGTTTCCGAAGACACTTATATCTAGAGGTTTTTCCCGAGTAAAGTATACCTCGACGGAAATTTAACCTGGAGCCTGGATCACTCAATCAACAACCTCTGTACTCTCTCTCCAAGTGGTTCGTTACTACCCGTTCCGGAATGCTTGTTTACCATCAATAATTCTGTCTAACGTATGACAAAGTAAATGTCCATTTGGATAATGGAGGTACTTCAGGATGATCAAGACAAAAAATAATAATCCATAATTCATGTAAACAATGCAAGTGTCAATATAGTATTTTTGTATCTCGTAGAGAAGCAGAGAGGTAAGTGGAGCTCCATTAGATATTCTAGTAAGGTCTTTAGATATTTATTATTTCTGTAGCAAAGACTACTACACATATTACCGTTAGTGTTTTTAAGTTGCCATACACCTTTAGGCTCAACTATCAAATATTTACATCTTTTTATTCTTTCTTGGGCGACGTTCTCAGGAACTGATGCTGCGTTATATTTTACAATATGTGTCTTATACAGGGCGTATTCAAAGCGACGACGCCTAATATGTACACACCACGTACGTACGTCAAAATCTGAATCAAAAAATTAAATCAATTTTTTGCCTTAAATCTATAGTTTTTAGAATAAGAAAATTGAAGGTATTTAGAGCTGGCAATGACAACAATACAGTACTGCAACATAATTAGTTTTAAAAATTTTTATTACTTAACGAATAACGTGGTGCATTATTTTAAATATACTCTGTAGTATACTGTATTGCTAGTTATACATTCTGATTGCAGCATTTGTAGATATCATTACAAAGCTACATAACATATCCAGTTTGCATTTGACTTACAAATCATAAACGTCGTGAAGTGCGTATCGGTTTGCAAGGATACCTAGTGAACCTGCTTTGGAGCATTTTTGTCTTGGAATATTTGGACACACAGCAAGCTCACGAACCAGCAAGAACCGTCAGTCTCCAAAGTACTGACCGCTCAGCATATGTCATTTTCAGTATGGTTTTTTTTTAAGATATTCTGTACAGATAACATTGTCTTGTATGGTTTTCATAAAGCGCCTTAGTTTTCCAAAATCTTACTTTGTTAGAAATATTTATTAGGTTTAATTTACATGTCTTTGCTTCTTAGCTACAGTACAGTATATATGAGATATGGATCCATGTAAATATCTTCGTTATTATTGGGACTAACAATTGAAACAAAGTTTTGTACTTTTTTGACATGGACCAAATTGAATACAATACAACAACCCAATTTTTGGTTTAATCGAAAATTGCCAAACTTTACTATCTTTAATGAAACACCTTGTATATTTTTGCATTTTCTCAGATATAGGACTGGATTGCGAGTACAGTAATACTAGATTTGAATGTCTATTTTGATTCACTGTGATTTCCGTGTTCCTCGTCACGTTCTTTTTTCGGTGGTCGCCCAGTAGGGTCTAGTCAGTGTCCGATTGCGAGCTTCCCAGTTCCAGTTACTTACTACATCGGGGGATTGCAAGCACCTCTTCGAGCTCGTCTGAGGTTAAGTTAATCGAAGGTTTGCAGTCTTCGAAGTTTCTTCGCGCAGCCACCGGCTATCATAGCCGTTTGTTACCGAGCTTCACCACCAAAAAGCACGTGTGGTGATGTGAAGTACTCCAAAAGGCCATTCGTGTTTGCCTGCGTCTACAGAAATATGCTCCAGTATCGATGATACGTATATATTTTTATTATGTATGGTATTTGTCCGATGCCACTCTAACGGCAGACGCTTTTAATGCACACAATGGTGCTGACTTCAAAACACCACCTCGATAATACATTAACCATTAACCACCATCTCAGTTGGCGTCTCTACATTGACAACCATTACTAGAAGTATCTCACCCATCCAGGTTGCCTTTCATACCGCTGCAGAAAAGATCGCCTGGCTTGCTACCGCTGCAACCACTACCAAGTCGTACTACCTCAATGTCAGCCAGGAAGTATTCTATGTACAGTAGGCCAGCATCGACGTCTTCATAAAGGAAATAACCACTTGCAATGTTTCACAAATTTCTTGATATTTTGTCTTATGTTCAAGACAAGAAGTGGTATGAAAAATTCAATACAACTGTTTCACGAATTTTTTGTCTTGTGTTGTTTTTGTTTTATTCTCGTTTTGATTTCAAGACAAGACCAAGACATAAATAGCATCAAGAAATCAAGACAAGAAATGTAGAAAAAAGATAGGGAGTTCTTGGTTGAAAAGGGGCATAGGCGGTTAAGACATCCTCGGTACCCTACGAGAAGGGTGAAGCAACATTCACTACAGTGACGACAACAAACAACTAACATCATTGGTTTGTAAGCTTGAAAGGTTAAAACAGGCAAAAAACCAATTTCAGCAGCACTCTATTATCTTACTAAACCATTATGACCATGACACACTATCATTCTAGAACTTTTCTTAAGATATAAGCAATTTTTATTACCCATTACCTTCCTTTGTAAAGGGTTTTCCAATAAGAGGTGTTATTTTGATATACAAAGAAAAGTGCCATTTTTTAATATAAATGATCGGATGTTTATTTCATTATAAAGAGGAAGGTATGCCGTTAATAGTGGAAAATAACATCAGGCAAATGACCACCACGACCACGCTTACAGGACAATATCCTTTTCATGAAATTTTCCATAACCAAATCGCAAAGTGGCTGCCCTATGTCCTCGATAGCCTCACGAATTCCATCTTTGAGGTCTTGAATCGACGCTGGGCTGTTGGCGTAGACCTTCTCTTTCACGTGGCCCCAAAGAAAGAAGTCGCAAGGTGTTAAATCACAAGATCTCGGTGGCCAATTGTGGTCACCTCTTCGAGAGATAACACGGTCCGGAAACTTTTTCCGTAAAAGATCAATGGTTTCGTTGCTTGTGTGGCACGTAGCGCCGTCTTGTTGAAAGTAAACGTTGTCCAGATCAATACCATCCAATTCCGGCCATAAAAAATCGTTAATCATCTCCCGATAGCGCAATCCAGTCACCGTAACTGTTGCTCCAGCCTCATTTTCGAAAAAGTAAGGTCCAATGACTCCGCCGGACCATAAACCGCACCAAACAGTCACACGTTGAGGATAGAGAGACTTTTCAACAATAACTCTTGGATTTTCTGAGCCCCAGATCCGACAATTTTGCTTGTTGACGAAGCCACCGAGGTGGAAATGGGCCTCATCACTCAAGATGATTTTTCGATGGAATTCTGGATCATTTTCATGCATTTCAACGACCCAATCAGCAAAGACACGACGTTGTTGATGATCGGCCGGCTTGAGTTCTTGTGTTAACTGGACTTTATAAGCCTTAAGACCCAAATCTTTATGCAAAATACGGTGTAATGACGTTTGTGGAATGGCTAATTCCAAAGAACGACGAGGAATGGACAAACCTGGGTTTTCTTTAACACTTTCGGCTACAACAGCAATATTCTCGGCTGTTCTTGAGCGACGTGCACGGGTTTTATTCTACACATCACTAACTTGTCCCAAGAGCTCGAATTTTTTCACCAATTTCTGTATTGCGGTCCGACAAGGTGCTTCACGGTGACCCAAAAATGTTCGAGTTTTACGAACCGTCTCTGCCAAATTTTCACCATTTTTATAGTGAATTTTAATAATTTCAATGCGTTGTTGAAGCGTGTATCGTTCCATATTTATTAATGGCGTAGTTTCTACTTGTCAAATGTCAAAAAATGATAGCTTCAGAAGTGACATCTACCGAAATAGCGGGCTATTCAAAATAACACCTCTTATTGGAAAACCCTTTAGTTGTTCTAATTTATAAAAAGTTTCCTCAAAACATTTCAAAGTTTATTATTATTGGTATTATTTTGGTTACATCAATCACGTTGTTTTTTGCATTTCTTTAACTATATCTGATCTATTTACAGTCAGTATTGAATTGGCTGATTTCAGAAAACTAATTATTTACACGTCTAGGGAGTAAAGTGGCCTTTTAATTCCAAGAGTGCAAGTTATTTTAAAGCGAGGAATTAACAAGATGCATACAAATTTTTTTACTACCGTCTATCTAGAGTGTTTAGTTAGTGTTTTATGATATGAAAATCCGCGTTACTCCCCAGGGAAATGTTTTGCATTTTATTCCTTATTTATTCATTCATAGACACCAAATCATGCATAAAATTCTCATATTCTAAAGATTCTTCACAGTCGCTCTTCCGGTCCAGTAATACTAATTAAGGATCTGAGTGATGTCAATGTTGTTCCACTTTCTCAGGTCAGCAGTAACAAGAATATTTCCAAAACTGACATTGATAAATTGAAGAACTACGACAAATTCCCTGTTTAATTTAGAAGATACTAAAACTAATGGGTCAACCACAATGTAACTATTTATAAAATAAATAATTGAAATAATTTTGAGGGTTATGTTACTGTTAATAAAAGTTTGTTTTAGTCAAACAATATTGTAGCAATATTTTAATCTTCTATTTAGTTTGTGCTAAGCTCCTCAGTTATTCACAACATAAAGTTTAGAAGCTTTCAGCAGAACCGATAAACTTTTTAAAGGATATTTGTAATTTGTCAGCTACTGCATGTAGATCCAGAAATGCACACATTTAAAATTAGTATGTAAAATAAACGAGTTTTTTTTCCGAGCATGAGCCCCAACCAATACCATACGCAAGTATGACTCTTAAAATAAGCAAGTCTATTTTAAAATCCTGAAAATTCTGCGTGTTCACACACAGACATACTTAAACAAGTTGAAACTTTAAAACCAGTTTAACAAATATTTACGCATACACACATTTGACATTATCAGTGAATTTTAAACTATCAGTCCGCAACTTTCACTTCTTTGCGTCTATGACGCGTGCAATTTATATTTTTATTGGGTCAATTTCGACATTATCTACATCTCACTGTGAATTTTAAAGAGTAAATAAACTGCTAAGAATTTTTTTGTGTTAGATAACTTTATAATTAACGAAAGAATATTTTTAGCTAATTAAGATCAAAAAATAAATTCGTTTATCTAGAGATAACCAAATGGTTTATAAAAAGCACATAGCAATACACCCTAAAAAGACCTTGGACCCTTATTAACCCTCACCCGCAGCCGCCTTATCACTTATTAAACAGTAAAAAAACACACATGCTTCGTTAGAGATGCCATTAGAGCCCATTTGATACCCTCAGTGTTCTTTTGTCGACTAGTTTTGCGATGGGGGACTAGAAACGCGTTTTAAATGAAGGTCATAATGTCCAAAGACACCCTACAGGGGGTAGATTTCGATTTCAAATACTACCGACAGTTAATTATTATTTGTGCAGTCGCAATCAGACTGATAGATGTGGTGCAAAAAGTAATTGCGATCTACAGAAAAATAGTTGTTTGCTTGGATATTTTTATTGGCGTCTTTTGTTACAGTTTCCAAGTGACATAAAAAAAATGAAATTATTTTAGTTCTTACTGTAATTTGTATTAACTGTCTTCAATGTCCATGTGGGTGTATAATATCTGATCTATTTGTTGTTTTCAGGATAAAATCTTCTATCTTAGGAAAAAGGATCTTTTTACTGTTTTAAGTATTCATACTCTACCAGTCGGTTACACAAATAGGTTAATTATAAATTAATTATTAGTTTATAAAATTTCCTTAAAAGTAAACAACATTTTCGCAATCTCAATCAATGTGGACCAGTTTTATAAATACAAAACTGAATATTCAATATTACGTTATTGATTATACTCGTAGTTATTTGCAGAAATGACTTGACTTATTCAGTTCACACTTTGATTTCATAGAAAACAATACTTTTTAAAAAGAGAAGGTTGTACAAAACTATTACTACACAGGCTGTTTCATGAGAAAGTGATGCTTGAGACTTAAATTTTTCTAAAACAAAACATTCCGGATATAGGTATATTTAAAACTGTTATTCAATCTTTTTTTTGCAAAACGGATGCTTTGGTCTTTTAGAAATGACTGAAATCTTAAGTCTATCTTCTTGTTTAACACATGGGCTGAAAAGTCCCAGGCCTAACAAAGAAAACACGGTTTTTTTTGTTCAAAATTAGCTTTATTCATCAACGTAATTTCCATCAAGAACAACGCAATCATTCCAGCGCCGCTCTAACATTTCAATACCACTTTTGTAGAACGATTTATCTTTTGCCTCAAAATAGGACTCAGTTTCAGCGATAACCTCTTCATTCGAGCGAAATTTCTTACCGGCAAGCATTTTTTTTAGGTCTGCGAACAGCCAGTAGTCGCTGGGAGCCAAATCTGGCGAATACGGTGGATGTGGGAGCAATTCGAAGTTCAATTCATGTAGTTTTGCCATTGTTTTGATTGACTTGCGACACGGTGCGTTGTCTTGATGAAACAAAATTTTTTTCTTTGCCACATGCGGTCGTTTCTTTGCAATTTCGGCCTTTAAACGCTCCAATAACGCTATATAATATTCACTGTTGATGGTATTTCCCTTCTCAAGATAGTCGATGAATATTACACCACGCACATCCCAAAATACCGAGGCCATAACCTTTCCAGCCGATTGTTGTGCTTTCGGTCGCTTTGGACGAGGTTCACCAGTTGCTGTCCACTCAGATGACGATCTTTTTGATTCCGGAGTGAAGTGATGGATCCATGTTTCATCCATTGTCACATATCGACGCAAAAATTCCGGTTTGTTACGTTTAAACATGGCCAAACACTGCTCAGAAACATCAACACGTTCTTGTTTTTGGCGAACAGTGAGCAAACGCGGCACCCACTTTGAGCAGAGCTTTCTCATAGTCAAATGCTCATGCAATATAAAGCCAACACGTTCTTTTGATATCTTTACAATGTCAGCTAACTCACGCAACTTCACTTTTCGATCATTCAAAACGATTTTGTGGATTTTTTTGATGTTTTCTGGCGTTACGGCCTCATTTGGACGTCCACTGCGTTCTGCATCATCGGTGTCTCTACGACCACGTTTGAAGTCAGCAAACCAACGTTTTATTGTTGTTTCTGATGGAGCGGAGTCCCCATAACACTTTTCAAGCCATTGCTTAGCTTGAACGGTATTTTTTCCCATCAAGAAGCAGTGTAAAATTAAAACACGAAATTGTTTTTGATCCATTGTTTTGAAAATAACAAAAGTAGCGTCACTCTTAGCACAATAACACAAAATAATGAAGAGAATATCATGAAATTTTAACAGCTGTCTTTTGAAGGTTAGTACTAACTGAAAAAGCGGTGAATGCAATAGAACTAGCGCCATCTATTTGTTAGGCCTGAGACTTTTCAGCCCATGTGTTACAAGGAGGGGAAATCTTGTGACTAGCTACAATTTGCTTCCATTACTTGTAACTGGTTAAAGTCTTTTAGAAAACTCGGCTTTAACATTGGTCTTCTTTTAATTACTTTGTTATTTATCATTTATCTCACAGCACTCTAAGAGGAAGGCCGTTACCCTGACGTGGTACTCCACCTAAGACCCTTGTTGGCCACTCTTCAAAGTCCTAGACGATAGCCGAGTTGCAGTTTTTCAGTTGTAGAATTCGGTAGACTATTGAAAAGTAGTGGGGTATTTTTGAGAGTTTACCTTAAGTCTAGAAGTAAGACAAAGGCATACATTAGTGACATGGTGACTGGATGCCTGAAGTTTACTCTAGAAAATCAAAGACTGATAGGATCTGTTCTGCTGTCCACGTCACAAGCTCGTCAGAAATACAAAGTTTACCAAATTCTCAAATCTTTCCTAAAGAGTATAAGCATTACAACTGGAGCATTCTCCTGCATACAATTATTTTGCCGTTGGGATTAAAGCGCAGTCGATCAGAAGCAATATTGTAATAAAAATAACGAATAAAAATCAAAGCAAAATACAAAAGTGATAGCTTGACAGAAATCTCTTTTTGTTAGATTAGACAATTCTTATTTGGATGTCTCAGATTCTTTAAAAATGTGATAACCAACGTCACCAATTAATCTCACCTGATCAAACTTAAAAATAAGAAAAGAAGTTCCTCAACTGAAGGTTAGTAAAAGAATTAACGCAGAACATTACTAAATAAAAAGAAGAAGAAAATATATAAAGAGTTCACATCAAACAACCTCTAATTCTGACTAAAAATATATCATTTTATCCAGACAGGAAATGCTCCTATCCTTCTGTCCAGAAATTCTGCCCAAAATTTTCTGAATTTGAGCGTTCTTTTGTATTTTACCTCGGTTTCGTAGATTCATTCTCTGGAACGTAATCTTGGTAGAAAATCAAGGTTGGGCTGAAAATTGTTGAAGTCAGAAAATAATAGATTAATTATCAGGGATTTGGTCATCTGAAGTATTAATAAATTATCAGTCTTAGCTCTTCCGAAAGCAGTTACCATGACATCAAACATACTGTTTGACAAATAGTTCCTCCAGTTTTACTTTGTGAATTCTTAAAGAACACATGTCAAATAAAATACCCAGTTTTGATCAAATTAAATATCTGTTGGTGATAGAGCATTTATGTTTTAAGTGTTGTTCAGCAAAGAAATATATGCACATATGGTGGATACATTGAAGGATCATCTCCTTCATACAACATCATGAAAAATTGGGTTGCAGAATCTAAAAGAGGACGAGCAGAGGCAGATGAATACCGTTTCAGGAGACCCGTTCCTGTATCTACTCCAAAAAATATTAATGCCGTGCATATATGATTTTGTGAGCTCAAATGTATAGCAGACACTTTGAACATTTCCTATGAACGTATCTTTCATATAGTGAGAACCTGCACAAATTCCTGAATGCAGATCAAAAACAACTCAAGGTGACAACTTCAAAGTCGCTTTGCCGCTGCACCGCTTTAAAGAGAATTCTAACTTTTTAAGTCTTCTTGTAACTATGGACGAAATATCATCAACAACATCATTACAGAAACAAAAGAACAATTAAAAGTCGACAGAATCGTATTATTCTTCGAGAAAAGAAAGTCTTTGAACGCTTTGATGAAAATTAATGAACTTGGCTTTGAATTGATTGACCACCACCCGTTCGCCAGATTTTTGCCCTCCAGATTACTAGTATTTGTTTCTTAATCTAAAAAAAAAAGTTTTCATTGAATGACGAAGTTTGCAAACCAATTTTTTTAAAAGGTGTAGAACTAGTTTATAAGCGTTGTGTTAAATGTATTAAGTTAAAAGATGTCTGAAAGTTGATGAGTGTGGATTCTCATTTGAAGTGTTAATTGGGCTATTACCACACTCTGTTGAGATATTTTAGGGGGTCTGCCCGTTTCTCCTACGTATACCCTGCCACATTTGCATGGAACATTGTAGACACAGTTCTTCGCCTGCTGGTTTACGTTGCTGGGTTTGGTTTTGGTGATCATTTTCCTAAGCGTCCGCAAGGATTTGAACGCCGTGCGTATGTTGTATCTGTTTCCGATTTTTCGCAGTTGATCGGAAACACACATACGGGATGACAGCTGTGCGTTGTCTTTCGGATACATCATCTACCTGTTCTATCCTCTGTGTTTTGACTGTTCTCGGACGTTAGGTTAGCTGCAGGTATTAAGTTAGCTGCTATAGCATCAGGGTATCCATTCTCTCTAAGAGTTTGAGCTATCATTTCCCTCTCCTTCTTTAGAGCATATTGTTTTCGCTTTATCATATAAGCATCTTGCGACGCCCATTTTCACACTTTCGTGATGGTTGGGGTCATAGTGCAGGTATCTACCTGTGTGGGTAGGTTTCCTGTATACATTCATTGTGAACTTTTCCTCCGTCTCTTTGAACCAAGACGTCTAGGAACGGTAGTCGTTGTTTAGACTCCACTTCCATTGTGAATTTGATCGAAGGACCGTGATTATTGAGGGAGTATAGGAAGTTATCAAGCCATCACAAAGGTGTCATCGACATACCTTAGTTACAATTTTGGCTTTGCTTGAGACTGAAATAGCACCTCCTGCTCAAACTCCTCCATGAAGATGTTGCTTATATTTGGGGAGAGTGGTGAACCCATTGCCATACCATACTCCTGCTGGTAGAATTAGCTGTCTAATTGGAAATCTATTACAAGCAGCTCAATTATTGCGTCTGCACTTAAGTTTGTTGTGCCGTCATTTTCCAACCTTCTTCCAACGATACTCAGAGCCTCATTAAAAAATGATTATATTGAATAAATAACGTTTTCTGTGTCAAACTAAAAACTTATCGATACCTATCAGTATATTATAAAATGAAAAGGAAAAGGCAAAACCTCTAGTACTGAGGTACTGACTGGTACTGTTAATCTCAGAATTATGTCATGTTATGTAGAAGAAACGGATGTCACAGAAATGAGAACAGCAAACAGGACCTTGAGAAACAACTTCCGGCCAAGGAATACATGTCAAGTAGAGGCCCTGATACCCTGTATAGTGTTGGAAATGACATAAAAACTCTACAGAGTTATGTGTGTGTTTATGAAGTGGTAGTTTAAATGTGGAAATAACCGTATTTTGTGCACTTAGAATATATGGTAAAACGGTGCTCAGGTCCAATTGGATCTCGGATTCAATTCGCAGTATCTTTCCCGTGACAACTCAACTGAATTCATGAGTTACATGTAAGGGTCCCAATAGCACTGTCCTTCTTGTTGGTGTTTTTTTTTGCAGAACCAAAAATTAAATTATGAATTAAATTTGAATAAACAATATAACATTTGAAATAGTTTTGATCAGGCTGTTTTCAGATTTCCATACTACTTAAGAGATTTTTGTTTTAATTTCTAGTTATCTAGTTTACTAAATTTTATTTAAGGCATACGATTGAATTGGTAACATTGTTAGATGCTTTTAAAGCTGAATGATAAAGAAAGAATTAAGACCAATCAATGGTTCGATTTTTTGACTTACACAGAAGGTCTTAGAAAGGAGAATATTGAAATAGTTTCTGAAACTGTTTTGTTTAGGGTAGCCAGCCCAATCCCTTTGAATTCGTAAAAGCTTCAGCCTTGATGAATTTCTGTTTCATGTACAATTGTGTACTGTTGTCCAATTCTTCTGCTTTTAATCTTCTATCTCCCTTTTGGTATTATATTGGTAACCAGTTATTGTGTTTGATCATAACAATGTAGTTGATCTTTTCTGTTGCCTCCACCAATGCTAATTTTGCTCAAAAGTTCTTGTAGCTAGTGCTAATATACTTTTTCCGTACTTCTTTTGCCATACATTCGTAAGACTTTTTTTACTATCCTTCTTGAAGTTCTTACGTATCTAAAGAAGATTTTCTATTATCTCAATTTATTTCAGTTATAAGGTTAAAATGCATTTCTAAAATTGACTAGCCATTTCCATTCTCGTTGTTATATAACACACGATACAGTTTTTTCGTGGTACTTCTCTTGTCACCATGGAAGAAACGAAGTTCAACTCAGAGATTTGCTAAAACTGTCTCATTCTGTCAACAGCGTCGGCGCGATAAAGTTTGCTAGTTGCTTTGTTTATTTTTATTTTTTTTGAGTTCAATAGATATGCTTTAGAAAAACAGGCCACGGACAAGATTCTGAAAAGAACAACTTTTTGCATTTAATTTTATGACAGCAAATCAAAATATCTAAGTTATAATGGACGTGTAAGCAGTCACTCCAACCTATACACTTGGTATGGAATCTTTCAAGTGTTCTTTGACTTATTAGTTTTGGCAATAGAAACAATCTTTACTTTTTCGACTTTGCTTCAAAATCTGTCAGTAACAGTAGACCAAGATGACGTTCAGATTGGACATGTAAGGTTTTCTAATATTCCATTCTCCACAATAACGGAACTGATTGGCTTCTCTTTTTATGGAAAGAATTGATGTAAGTTGCGGATAAAACATACAAGTTGGAACACATCACGGTCCTCAAGTAGCTGATAGTGTGGTAGGGTCACATGTAATGGAAGCAGATAATGTGGTTTAGATACCAAAAGCCTGCTATATAAAAATTCGAACAGATTGTAAGTTCTATAATATTTTTTCACAATGCGATAATATTTCAAACTTAGATTCGAGTTTCAACGCTGCTTTGAGCCTTGTACAACCAAATGTGCGTACATAATCGTCTCCTAGTGCTTGACCAAGACCAATTTAAATATTTTAAAGGCTATACTTTGAATGTTTTGAATCAGATGATAAATGAAGAGTAGAATTGAATAAGGGGGTAAGTGCCAAAAAGTAAAATTTTCAGTAGTAGCAATAAACTGTTTTATTTTGTTAAACGTGTTAACCTGTATGAATACATATGAAAAAATGGCAATTTCAAAAATGGTGTCATAGCTCTTAAATTTTTCTTCTTTTCTTCACTTAGGTTAGGTTTGTGTTTTTGCAAACGCAACTGGATAGTTTTAAGATCGGTTTTATTAACATTTTTATTAACATTTTTTTTAACATTTCTCTTGTTCCATGTCTCTATTTCAGTAATATTGTTTTTTGTGTATACGTAGCCAGGTTGATCTTGGATCACTTTTATCGTGGAAAGTTTGGATATGCAAAACTTAGAAGTAGATATTAAAGAATCTGCTGCTTCTTGCAAGTTAAAAAAGTTGTCGTGATTTATTGTAATCTTTATTCCTTTATTATGTCTTTTATGTCCTCAGGCACAAAACGTTTCTTCACTCTCTTTCTTTCCTCAATCTAAGCAAAACGTCTGTCATTTGGGAGGAAGCTATGACCACTGACAAGAAATCTCAGAGTAATTTCTGTGAATAATCCAACAGATGTTAGAAACATCATAAGAAAAATTGCGACTCTATTCTTATTTTGATCGGTTATTGCACAATAATAAGTTTAGGCTTCTCTGTGATACCAGAATTCAAGACTTGTCCTCTGGACCCTTCATTATTGTCCGAAATATGCACACTGAAGTTATATACTGATAGCTGTCTCATGTAAGACATATCGGAATGTGTTAAGGTAGGCATTAATAACACTTGATCCATGATTATAGTAAAAGTATTACTGCCAGGAAGTTACGATGCAGCAAAGTCTTCTGTCACATTAGTCTGAGCAGCTTTTGCTTTGCGATGATGCAATTCTAAGAATGCCCTTGCAGATGCAGATGTAGGGGTGTGGCTTTTTCTTCACATGCGTACCTATCACAAGTTACAAGTATCTGTTCTTGGTCTTCGAAAACTTAAATTTGGAAATTTCTTTTTAAAAACCTGAGGGAAGAACTTGTATAGCACTGTATTATCGGAAGACTTGTTCAGATGTGCACACTGTATGAGGTAATTGTACGCACAAATGAATTTTTGGTACTTGGCCCCTTTTAGGAGACAAAAAGCATGGCACTTAGAGCCGTTTTATATAAAAATATCAATTTTCGAGTTTTTGGCTCTTACCTCCTTATTCAATTCTACTCTTCAAATATGAGATTCGACATGATACTATTTAATAAACAAGACAAAAAAGGAGTCCGTTATCCTCGGAGTCTTCTCGATCAATAATAATTAAAAAGTAGTTTATACTAACATTAACTTAGAATAATTATAGTGCTGCATCGAACTGCAGACGCTACTGAAGTTTATTTTGTTTCGGTCTGACGATAAAATAACTATTTTGTTCTAGCTTTCCTCTAGGTATTAACCTATTTAAAGACTACTATTTGGGTTATGTTACAAAATTTTTTGCAGAGGAAAACCTTAAATTCAGATTTTGTTATCAACTTCTAAATTTTTCTAAAGGGCCATATTGTTATAACAATGTTAAACTCGAAAGTTATTTTAAAGATTTAAAGAGACAATAGAAACCAAGAGAAGCCTAACTTATTAGTATTCAAGCATGTTCAGATTAACGAGTGTGTTTAGAATACATTTCTGACATTCTCTATTTTAATCAAAAGACTTGCGGCTTTTAAAAAGTATAAAACGTGTATATAATACTTTTTTGTCGCTTAATTGTCATTGGTTTTGTTAAAATACATGCGACTTCTTGGCTACCGGAAGAGTCAGATTGTTAGGAAGGGTTATGAATAGGATGTTGGTCTGGCTGGCGGATCGCTGGCCGGTGACTTGATGACCATCCTTCCAAACACCAACTTGCCCTAGCCCACTAGTTTTAATACGGATGGACGCGCTTTCCTTTCTGCTTCCATGCTCAGTTTTTAAACAAATCTGTCATTAAAGATATAATTTACTGAAATTAAATTTAGAAACAAAATCAATTTGTTACTGGTAAGGGTAAGGGTTACTCTTAAAAATTCGCCCTTCCAATAATTCTTTATTGATAACAACCCGCATGGCTATTAGTAAATTTACAAGTTGGCGCGTCTCATTACCTAATTTACGTCTATTGATAAGTGGGCAGTATTCAGAAAAAATTCCCAACCGAAAAACGTTTTTATAGCGATTAAGTAAATGGCTGATGTTGTTTGCGGTTTGAATATATGAACGACCGTCTGATTTCAACATAACCACTGGACAATTTTCGTAATTGACATATAGATTTCGATGCGTTTTTAAGTAAACAATTTAATTACAACGCTAAATTCTTATATTCGTTACGCATTTGCGTGTTGAGATGTGTTAAAGATGATGCAGTAACGACTTGGTGCGTAAACAAGCTCAACGACGATGGCGGCGGCGATGTAGGGTTATTGAGGCCATTGCTCTGCCGAATGCAGCACGGTCGCGACTATTGAAGGACAAGAGTCCAAATTCAATGACCTAACTTTAGAGGGCTTTTAGAGGACACGCAATGCGTATGCAAGCCGGCAACTGGGGGGAAAGGAGGAGGAGTTCGCCGCGCTATCATGCGTTCATGCGACCAGACACCGTTTACTGCACATCTCTCTTAAGATCCCCCCACTAACCCTCTTGATGTTTACCTACTAGACGGTATTTTCTAAACGGCTTGACCTTAAAAATATCCATGCCATCATCATTTCCCATTTTTTTAAACATTCCTTTTGGTGGAAGAAAACGCATGATAAGGAAATGAGGCGCCAATAATAACTTTAGTCAATCTAATGCATAACAAACTCGACGATATGATACCTAATCATCATACATCTTCCACTTGTTGGATATGACATTCATTAATTAAGCAAACATATTTTGTTTTAAATAAATAGCATGAATTAATTACATAATTTTAACTTCTGGAGTATCAGTGCAACAAAGATTTCTGTAAGGGGAGGGGATAAGCACTTTACATACAATAATAGCACTTGAAGTTTAAAATTGTTTTTCAAAATACCAAATAATCGCACTGAGTATACAAAAGTAAATCAAACATTAAAAATACACCTATTGACTGAGATACTCAGTGATAAGAAATTTAATAAAAAGAAAAAATATAATGCAACACAAAATTAAATTCAACTGTTACACTTGTTTAAATAACACATGACGCATAAAAATAAATGAATAACTTCTCAAAATATACCTAACATATCAATTGTTTTGTACGGTAGCTATAGTACAATATTGTCACTTGTATCGTTCAAGATATACCAGACGAATGTATAAAGATTTATGTTTTTATTTTGTTAAGTTGACGCTAAAATAATTACAATTTTGAATCTGATGACTTGATGATACTTCATGATAATTGAATCAGTAGAGTTTTTTTTTTATTAGAAACCGCTGTGAATCTATACGCACCGAGTAGATAGGGCCTAGGAGACTGGCTCCATATGAACGAAGTTATCAAGTTTCATCTCTATGTGAAATTTCCTTTCTTGATTTCTAAAATCTTTGTATCTAGTATATCAACCTTTTTATAATATTTAAATATTACATTATTAGAACTTTCCGTATTCATTTTTGACATCTTTAAGTCTTTAAAAATCCCACTACGACAGATAAGCTACTCAACAGAAAAAGCTACAATATCTAGATACTACATACTGAATTTGGAAGAATATCTACCTCCATTCAGTTATTCTGTCCTCAGCAAGAACAACAGTGTGAAATGTGAACGTCCTCTTGCTAAACCAAGTAACTCTGATGTGCAATATTAAACATATTTGTTCAAGTTTCTAATTGTAAAGATATTAGCATCAATTGTATAGCAATCGGAAACTGACTCAAAGTGTATGATTTCTTTAAGATTTCTTCAAATGTATAAAAAGACTGCTTTTTGTAACTGTGACTTGCATAAAAAAAGGATTTATGTGTATAACCTTAGCTTTTGCATATTGCAAGGTTTTGATCACGACTTTCAAACAATCAGGGCGTAGACCATTTTTCTTTTGAATCAATATTACGTCTATACCATGGAAAGGTATGCAATGTATTTTGCTTCTTTCAGTAACATTAATAGTTTATAGACTTTTTGATATTTGTCAGGTTTTTTTTCACTACTCATCACCGATTTATACTGCATACATTTTACAGCCTATAAAATTTAAAGAGCTTTGCAGGCTACGGAAGATGGTAAACGTTGCTCTAGCAACTGTCTTTAGAAATAAGCAAAAAGACTTTTTGTATTTCTTACAATACGAAAATTAATTGTAGTTTGATGGTACACCATTATAGATAAACGACATGTATCACTTTTGTCCGTATTGATAGTCAGTACTTACTTATTTTATAGTTGAGATCTACGCATGCTCAGGTGCAAGGTAAAGAAATAGGCAACTCGGGTTTAGCTTGTGAGCTAATAATTAGCGGTAAACTAAGGCGTGCTTGCTGGACTCAAGCATAGACTCGCTCACGTATACATAAGTACAAAATGCAATGAGAAAGTTCCGTATAATAGAACGTTGCTTTTATCACTGATATCCAATATTTGAGCTTAAAAAACTCTCATATAGTGCTCAGTATCACCATAAACGCCTCATCTTGCCCAGAAATGGTATAAATAAGGTTATCAGTTTGAAAATTTAAAATTATACCATCAGTTAATCAAAGTTCGGAATCACAATGACCTTGCATTGTGTCAACTATTAAACCAATGAAATTTTGATTGGGCATATTGGTACGTTTCAAAATTTCAAATTTAATTTTGCCTTTACTTCTGCATAAAATTGAATTTTTTGGAACTTCATTGTATAACATCCTAGACTTGCAAAATATTCAAAAAAGCTAATTGCAAAGTTTCCCTATTTTGTAGCACTTCAGTCATGTATTTTTAGACGCTTTAAACAAATAAAAATACAAATATAGCCATAAAGACAGAAAGGTTTACTTTTATCATTGAAAATATCAAAAATATTAACAAGCAAAATTCAGTTGGTTTTTTTACATGTACATTTTCAAATTATTTTCTAGTAAACAAGGGCACGCCAAGGAACGTGAGAAAAGCTACAAAACAAAGAAATACTAAATTAAGATAGAACTGCGTTGTACATAAGTTTTTGAAGATGAATGATAAAAGGTACAGTGCAGTTCATTTTAGAACTGAAATCTCAGATTACATTGGCTTGTATCTACTCCCAATGTGTCGACAAAGAAAAGTGGATGTTCTCTGAGAGCTTCAGTCTATAACTCGAGTACAACGATAGATAAGATTATGGAAGCTCTGCCATACAAAACTAGAAACTAGAAGTCTAGAGATTCCGGGGTCAAACTAACCTGAGGGTCCAGTAGGACCGAAATCCAAAATCCCAATCTTTTGCCAGGTAATTTCTACAGATCAAGATCATTGGCTTCTTCCCAACAAGAGACTTATCTGTTGACAAGAGCTAATTTTTACAGACCGAGTTTACTTACTCTTTTCGCCGTCAACAATTAATTTTTACAAACCGAAATCACCAACTTCTTTGTCGCCAAGAGCTAATTTTCACAGATTTTTTGCTGCCAAAAGCTAATTTCTATAGACCAAGGTCATCGACTCCCTCGCCGGCTAATTTTTACAGGTATAATAACCGACTACTTTACAGCCAACTGCTGATTTTTACGGATCAACATAATCAATGCTCTACCTGTGGATAAATTATAACAACGAACACGAGAATCAGTTAGATTTAACACGAATGAAACTGTTGATAATTTAAAGTTCGTTAATAATACTTCTTATGCTTCTTCTGAACAAGTTCAAATGGAAACAAACACTAAAGCTGATGTAGACATACCTTCCTCCAGATTTTGCAACTCCAAGTCATACAAAAGTTGCTTTAGAAAGAAATACAAATTTCTATAAATAAACATTCAACAGAACGATCTGTAAATAGGCAATCGATTGCATAAAATCAAAGCATAGTAAATACAAGATGATCTAGTTGTGGCACTAAAATCAGTCCAAAAGTTATTGTTATTGACTCATTAAAAGAGTCGAATGCCGAAGAAAATTAAGGAGATTCGCATGACAGATAATTTATTAGCAATATTTTTGTGCTGATCGATATTTTGTAGTCGGGCGGACCTGGGAGATTAAGAGTCTGGGGACTAAGTGGGATCAAAATCCAAAACATCAAGCTTTTACCAGGTCAAAGCAATAAGTTATTCAGTGTTATGACATATAGGAGCCAAGATATCCATAGACTCCAAATTGAGTCGGTTCAACCCTGTTTAATAGTTTCGTAGTTTGGCAAAGTCTAAATTAGAAAATCCAAAATCAGTCGTGCTTACACTAAACGGATTAACCTGTTAATCAGAACATAATATCTTGATGTTTGTGCAGAATTGTAGTTTTGTACTCTAAGTTGGCAAGAAAGTTTTAAGACGTGTAATTAGCGGAAAAGTGCTAGACATTCATGCAACATTTTGTTTATTTTGCATGAACTAAACTTAAATCAGTTTTAATCACTTGATCTAATGTTATAAGTTGTGCTAAATGCATAGTTCTGCAGCAAAAGATAAGTTGCTTCTCTGAGGTTAATTCACATACTATCTAATGTGCACACATAACATTTGGGTTCTTTCTTAAAGTTATTTCTAGATACATTACTGAGTAGATATTAATTCCAATTGCAAAAAGCTCTACACCGTGCCAAAATCGAGTCTGTTGCAAACTCTGCAAACGTGAATGTGGAATTGTTTAGATATTAAAATTTCAGACGCTTCTAATATTGTACTTGTTTTTTGCAATTTACCAACTGGAAAGACTTATTGAAAGTCTGGTCTTCTGGCAACCAATGTTTAATTCCTGAGTGATAATTATCGCTCTTTCTCTTTATTTTTTTTATTATCCAAATTGCTGTCACTCATTTTCTTAGAGATCGTTTTTGGCTTAGCTAAAAAAATCACAAAAGAAGAAAAAAGAAGAAAGTAGTTCTTCCATTAAGTAAAAGGCTTGTACTTTTCTTAAGAACAGGCATTTCGAAATTTTCATACATGGCATTTACTTCTACGAAAACCCTATCAAACTGAGAGAATTGAGACTAAATTTTCTAACGGTTATATCGGTAGATTTCAACGTCTAGTTTCCCGTTTTAAATAGACACTCCACCAACTGTGTGTATCTAGATATCTGCAAGATTAGACCTCAGTAACTCATTGACCACCTTCTTTGTTCAAGAAATATGTCATAATTGTGCAATGAGAAATTCTGGATACTTTCGGATGATTAGAGTACTGATTACTGAGTATTGCTATGGGACCATCTTTACGTGCATGTATATTGATTGCATTTCATCAGTCAAGCTTTCATTACTTCTTTTTTGAGAAGATGTAATGAAATTAATGAGTAAACAATGCAGGAGAATAGTGATAACAATAGTGAGAAACAATATGTATAATACATGTAACAAGAAACTGTTTACTACAATCATATAGGTACTTTTGAATAACAGCAAACAATAAGAGTAACAGAAAAGAAAAGAAAAGAAAAAGGAAAAGAAAGATTCCAATAAGTTATCTGTTCTTATTATTGTTGTGAATATCTAGCTCTTCCTACTTTTAAGTACTTGATAGGTATACCACAGTTTTTAAAATGTGTGGTAAATATTTTACATATTGTGTATTTTACTCTCTTAAACTGCCATTTCCTCCTTTTTACTTAATAATTCATTTCGTTTTTATATTAAGAGTTTATTATTCTTCCAACCAGCCCTTTTTGTATACTTATATTATTATAAAATTAATATAATAATAAACAATTGGTCAAAGTCTTTTTCCTGATTCAACCTGAGATTTGCGACATAAATAAATATAGAATCCAAACACAAACTTCTGCTACTTTAAATGTGCATATGTATATAGAAAACAACTTAACTTAACCCATTATAATAATCTCGTTACATCTTAGATTTTTAAATTATAAAGAATTATTGATGTCAGTGCCATCTAATGTACAATAGAGTATATTCTATTCACCTAAATTGACTGTCATAGAATTCTACCTTTTGGCAAATATTATTTAATTTGTCGTAATTTAGTTTTATATATTATTTGTTTAATTGTGTGTTAATAAATAAAACAAAAGAGATTATAATAGAATTGTAATGTTCTATAATCTACAATAAAATAACTAAAATTGAAAAGGAAACCGTTATTCCTGCCATCTAACGTTCATGCAATAAAACCATGCGAGGTTCCAAAAGGAAACCAACAAAACAAACATAAAGTTACCAACTCCTTTCTAGTGACAGAAATCGTGTAAAAGGTATGCTTTTTCAAAAATATTCCAATTAATCTCAAATCATCCATTATTTATAACGAAATCCTTTAATCAAGTATTATTCGTAGACTTTATTACATGTATGTAGTAATTTCCAATTTTAATTCTTCTCTGTGCAACTAACATTCTATTTATTTTTTCGAACTGCTATTTGTATAGGTTATATTATACATATTTACATATATTCTTCCAGGTAAAAAATGGCAAAACAAAAGGGAGAAAAAAAGGGAAAATCAGCCATCAACGAGGTTGTAACCCGCGAATATACCGTAAATCTTCACAAGAGATTACATGGAATAAGTTTCAAACAGAGAGCACCCCGTGCTATTAAAGAAGTACGAAAGTTTGCCATCAAGCAAATGGGTACTCCTGATGTTAGAATTGATACACGTTTAAACAAACAGTTGTGGTCAAAAGGAATCAGGTAAGTTGTATTTTAAAGTCGCTAATGTATATTTTACATTATTTTTTGTTTCTTGTAGAAATGTTCCTTATCGCATCAGAGTTCGCCTTTCTCGCAGAAGAAATGATGATGAAGATTCTGCACATAAATTATTTACTCTTGTAACTTATGTACCAGTAGCAAGTTTCAAAAAATTACAAACTGAGAACGTTGATTCTAACCAGGAATAGGTTATTTTTACTTTTAAATAAACATGTTTAAGTAATAAACTGTGTTTTATTATTATATTAATAATATATTATAAGTTATAAATTGTCTAGCTGTGAGGCAAAAGTTAATATATAGTTTATAGAAATTCGAAATTGCATTTTATGTATTGACAGCACAGATTATTCATCAAATGAGGTTAGGTTAGTTTTGCAAGTGTAGTTTTCAAGAAGAAAGTTCATTTTTGAATATAAGAACTACTTATATTTAAAGTATTTTATTATTTAATATCACCAGCATTTAATTAAGAACAAAAATGGAAATGCAGGATATTAATTATAATAAAAGTGAATATGTAGAAACTGTAAGTGAAAAGTTAGGTTATATTATTATTGCTGTAATTTAAAAAAAAACATCTGTTTAAGGCTTCTGGTAATAAAGTTAGTCGTCAAACTGTACTATGTGGTTCCCAAAATATTGTTTTGCAAGGAAAAGTAATTGTTCAGTCAGATGCAATTATACGTGGTGATTTAGCTAATGTTCGAACAGGACGTTATTGTATTATTAGTAAAGAAGCTGTGATTAGACCACCATATAAGAAGTTTAGCAAAGGGTAACAGTAAATTTAATCAAATGACGTATTATAATTGAAGATTTATTTTAGAGTTGCATTTTTCCCTTTAACCATGGGTGATCATGTATTTGTCGGAGAACGGTCTATTGTAAATGCTGCTGTAGTTGGTTCTTACGTATATATAGGGAAAAATGTAGTAATTGTAAGTTGTATAATGTGTTTACTTTGATTTGCTATCATAATTTTTTTTAAAAATTTCAGGGTCGCCGTTGTGTCCTGAAAGATTGTTGTGTTATAGAAGATGACACAATTTTAGCACCAGAAACTGTAGTACCACCATTTACTAAATATAGTGGTTCACCTGGAATGCAAATTGGGGAAGTACCTGAATGCCAACAGGACTTAATGATTGATTTTACTCGTAGTTATTATCAACATTTTGTTCCCACAAAAATTATATAAATTTCAATAATTTAATAATAATTTTTTTATATCATTTATAGTTGCTTAAGGAGAATTGTAATCATTTGTATTTATTTATCAGTATAATTTTGCTATTTAATTTAACAAAGCAATCTTATTGATTTTTATTTTAGAGTACCTTTTTAGATAGTACGTTGGAGACTGTAGTAGAAATATACAAAATCATAGAAAGAATCAATAACAAAAATAGTTTTAAGAGATTTAGGCTGTTACTAAATGCAAATATCTTGCCAATTTTAGAGTTTTGCATATTACAAGAAATAGTCCCACACTGCAATTTTAAAACATATTTTAAAATTTGCTGGATTTAGTTTACATTTTACTTTAGCAATACTTTTGATATTTACTTTTCTTATTCAGTAACGAACATACAAGACTTCTAAACAGATGCAAGTATGCTCATTGCATTAGATACTTATGATGAATTATAGATCTGAAGTTCAACTAATTTTTTCAAAGGACACTGCATCATGTGTAAGTTATGTTATGTAAGACTGTCAAAGTTTTTGCACCAAGGTTAAGGTGGCATTAAAGTCATGGGTTATAATTTATAAAACTAATGTTCTGTACATCGCACAAAAACAAGTCTTAAGAAAACCAAGCATTTTGACTATAAGAATTACGATGCAACAGTGGCCTATGCTGTTCATTATAAGGTGTAGGATCTGCATCTGCCAACTGATAACCTGTTTATTATGATTATCAAGATTTTTCCAATGTTCAGGAATTCAAATTTCAGGAAACTGACAAGTCTAATAAGCTAAATCACCCTCAAACAATAAGTTTATTTGAGAAAAAAACGTAAATGAATCAACAAAAGATTTTTAGCTTTTTTTTACAATCTAAGCAATATCATAGTAGGTATACGTGTACAGAGTAACCCTAACTTTAATACAGAGGCAAAAGTAACGACGGGGCCTTTGATCTTCAATAGTTCAGTATAATGTATGAAAAACACTTGTGTAACATTTAATATCTGGACTGATGATAACAGAATTTGAGACATGTGGCCGAGACTGTAAAGGACCATCCTTAAATTATGTAATGCAACATTTAACTAGTTTGTAGCCTCTTCCCACCCCTTTTGTAACATGCCTGTAGTCCCTATAGGTAACGCAACTCTGAACTTCCTGTTGATAATAACACTGCACACTGGCACCAAAATGGGTAAGGATGAATGAATGGATGGATATAAGTAGGGAATGCAGCTTAGGGTGATATAAAAGATACACCACTAACCAACAGTCTGAAATGGGCTTGTAATATTTGAAACTGAACATGAGAGTTACAGAATTTCATTTATTCTGTGCTGTAACATTTATATCTAATACATATTAATTTTTATTGAAGCTCCTCTAGTCATCAGGTACAACCAATGAACTCTTAGACTGGATATTATAAACCAGCCTGCAACAGCGAAGGCTTTGAAGCCTTCTAATACCCATAGCTAGCTTAAAAGTTTTCAAACCTCCTATTTCAACCTAGTAGCTCTGCTCGTGCCCCACGTTGGGTGCCAACTTTTTTAAAACAGGATAAATCAAATGCAACAGTACATTTGACCATGACCTCTAGCACTTTATTTGTGGAAATCAGAGCTGGACATTAGTTAAATAAATTTTTAGTCATTACTAATTTAGTCGATAATCGTCAATCATACTGTAATAGTATTAATCTCTGAATCAGAAGTAATTATTGGTCAAATAAAATTTCAATCATGGACCAATAACAAACGACTACTGATGACTAATAGCCTCAGAGCAAGAGTAAATAGCAATCCCAACCACTGCGCAGCTACAATATATAGCACTTGTGCAAGTAATTGCTCTGGTTTTGCTAAAGAATGACAATTTGACTCGGACATAATATGGTGATACAGCCCAGTAGAATTATGTTTTTACCCCAAAAAAATTGTATACCAAATAATTTCTTTTGTATTTTATTAAAGAGCTTGAATTGTAGTATTAGATCCCAAAAGTCTGGAAAGATCCCACTGGTGCATTTTCCGGAAAAGCGCAAAAACTTAGCATTTTTTTGAATCATAGAGATGATTTTTTTTGTTTTGTCACAAATTTTATTAGCTTTTACTTTTACTTAAAGCATTTTTCTCGATTTTGTTTAGTTCTTTTTCTACTTTAGTAAATATAGGAACCTTAAACATTTTTCATTAAAAAATGGTTTTTAAATGGCTGTATTTTTTAAATAATGAATTAATCAAACTTTCATCCAAACAAAAGTTGTGCCTAGTTTTGTTAGTTTTAATTTGATACCATTTTTGGTGGGATCTTGTGTGAGAGAGATGAGTAATTAGGGATTAACTGAAGACGGGTGGGCCGATCACGTCAAAGATCGGTCACTACGATATGAAGCAATGCCACTTTCTTTACTATATCCCCAATTATTACTCATCCCCCTTTCATTAAATCTCATTTTTATTGGTATCAAATTAAAGCTAATAAAACAAGGCACAACTATTGTTTGGGTGAAATTTTGATTAATTCTTTATTTTAAAACCATTTTTTAATGAAAAATGTTTAAAGTTCCTATATTTACTATACTTGAAATATTGATTAAATAAATAAGTTAAATTGTATTATACTTTAATAATATTTGATACACAACTGCAAAACTTTATTTTTAGAAAAAAAATTAATAAGAGATGTTAATTAGTTGAGATCTTAACATAGGTGGATAGAGTTGGTGGTACCATATAGATAACAGCTGGAACTGACCTGTGCTTCTGTACCGAGCTTTTGGTTCGTGAGATCAAAATTGAACTGATAAAGACATCAAGCTATAAACATCAGTTATTAACTGGCTTAACAATCTTCCAGGAGTTATCTAGAAAAATAGAAAAGACAGGAGGGTAAGAATTCAAGTTAAAAACTCCTTCAGAAAAAACATTAAAGTAAGGAAAGAACTCAGCTCACTTGATTACAGTGGCGGCTGGTAACCTAACTTCAGGTGGTGCCAAAACCACGTGGTCGTCACTTGATTGGTTAAGATTGTCAGATTATACAGAAACAAACCAATCAAGCGACGAACATATGGTTTTGGCACCACTTGAAGTTAGGTCACCAGCCGTCACTGCTTGATTATAAGACACTCACTATTTATCTTCGAAACTGATTGATTAGTTACATAAAAATTGATGAATGATAAAAAGATTTTGTATAAAAATATTCAAACAAAACTGCTTTCAACACACTCTAAACACCAAAACAGTCAAGCGGAAAGTAAAGGTGTATTTTAAAAGTTGAACGGCAGAAGGTGATAACCTATAAATTGAAATTCCATACAAAAATTGATATAAACTCAAAGGAGTTATAGTGGGCATACCAATATCTACAAAGAAATAATTGAAATTTAAGTGACAGCTTCCAGACTATTACAATATGCGCAATGAGTAGTGATTAGTCATGATTGATTAATTAACTAAAAATTATCACCTTGTAATTTGTTTTTTTCTACCATGAATCTTGTTGCTAATATTGTTCTGTTTTTCGTAATATTAATACAAATTAAAGAAAAATTTGTTCAAAATATTTACTGTTTATTTGCTTTACAAAAATCTTGTTAATAATAGTCTACTTATTAACGTAGTAAATACATAATAATTAATATTAATACAGTCCAAAGCCATCAATAATTCATCAAGATGATCTTTGCAATTTATTCAATTAGATGTAGGTAACTTTGGCAAAAGAGTTTTCAACTGTATTGAAGTTGAATTTAAATAGTTATCTCTTGCTGTCTATTTTAAGAAATCTTGATTGCTCTTCTAATTTTAAATACTTGAAGCCAGCATGTGACAATTTTCCCCAACATTTTTTTACACCTGCAAATAAATAATAAACTTAAAAGTATATTCTACTATATGAGGTTTACTTAATTATAAACACATCTGGGAATGCAAAGAATAACCACAATGAACTCCATTTCGTTACTGAATTCAAGCAACAGTTTTAAAAAATCTTCAAATTTTGGCGGCCATTTTGACCATGTTCCTGAGGTGATATTAAAAAACTAAAAGTATATGTATCTCTTATTTTTTGATGTACAATCCAAATTTGAAATCAAACTTTCAATTTAAAAGAAATGCGGACAGACAGACAGATTTCGCAAATTCAGTAACAACTCCTATCGGACTTCATTGAAAATATACAGTGACTGTAAATGAGCGAGGATGGTTTGAATTTGGCGCCACATTTAAATTATTTTCATGTTGG
>VTPC01091070.1:304590-329386 GCA_011009095.1 Ignelater luminosus | reverse complement strand
TTTTGGCCCTCCGGGGTATACGATATTACAGTAAATTTTGTAATGAAACGGTTTTATGAGTTTCCGCTTGAGCTGTTTTGTGTTTTACCAAATTTATTGATTGTGGCCTTGCGTACCTTTTCTGAAAATTCTGCACATGAATACGTTAGTTATCAATTTATAGCGTTTTGAATTCTTTAAATGCAGTGACGTAATTTTCTTGTTGTCTAGATAAGGCGATCTAACTGCAGTACACCAGCAATTGAGAATACAAACTTATCACTTCTTTCCAGACTGGAAGTGGCACCGTATGGTATTCGCGATTGTGGCCCTCTGGGGTATACGATATTACGGTAAATTTTGTAATGAAACGGTTTTATTAATTTTTACTTGAGCTGTTTTGAGTTTTACCAAATTTATTAATTGTTGCCTTGTGTGCCTTTTCTGAAAATTCTGAGCATGATTACGTACATTTTCAATTTATAGCATTTTGAATGCTTTTAAATACAGTGATGTAATTTTCTTGTTGTCTAGATAAGTCGATCTAACTGTAGTACACCAGCAATTGAGGCTACAAACTTATCACTTTTTTCCAGACTAGAAGTGGCACCGTATGGTAATCGCGATTTTGGCCGTCCGGGGTATACGATATTACAGTAAATTTTGTAATGAAACGGTTTTATGAGTTTTCGCTTGAGCTGTTTTGTGTTTTCTCCAAATTTATTGATTGTGACCTTGTGTACCTTTTCTGAAAATTCTGCGCATGAATACGTTAGTTATCAATTTATAGCGTTTTGGATTCTTCCAAATACAGTGACGTAATTTTCTTGTTGTCGAGATAAGGCGACCTAAGCGTAGTACACCAGTAATTGAGAATACAAACTTATTACTTTTTCTCAGACTAGAAGTGGCACCGTACGGTATTTGCGATTTTGGCCCTCCGGGGTATACGAAATTACTGTAAATTTTCTAATAAAATGGTTTTATGAATTTTTACTTGAGCTGTTTTGTGTTTTACCAAATTTATTGATTGTGGCCTTGTGTGCCTTTTCTGAAAATTCTGCTCATGAATACGTAAATTTTCAATTTATGGCATTTTGGATTCTTCCAAATAAAGTGACGTAATTTTCTTGTTGTCAAGATAAGGCGACCTCACTGTAGGACACCAGCAATTGAGAATACAAACTTATTACTTTTTTCAGACTAGAAGTGGCACCGTACGGTATTCGCGATTTTGGCCCTCCGGGGTACACGACATGAGAGTAAACTTTGTGATAAAAAAGTTTACTAAGTTTACTATTTTGTGTTTTCTCCAAATTTATTGATAATGGTGAAAAGATGAACGTTAGATTGTTTTCAAAATGCTTCAACTTGTTTCTGTCGATTCATAGCTCAAGTTAATGGGTTATTTAAAGATAGTTCATGTTTAAGCCTAAATATTACCTGAAGAAAAAGTGCGAAATCTTTAAATGTTTTTGTTTTGACAAGCCTCTACCGCCAATAGTAGAGGTTGTATCAAGAAAAGGCTACTAAATGAGTTGTATGCACCTGACCTTTTCTTTTCGTAAAAAAAGAGAAATCAAGACACTGAAAAGGCGGTTTGAAAAGAGACCCTTTTCAATTATCAACTGCCCTTTCTACTGCATTGCTGTAGATTAAAACCCAAAAATATTTCTTAGAGGACTGGAGTTTGTACACTAGGGGTTATGCTATTGTCTGCTGGAACGGTTGTAATTTGTTGGAGTAACCTTCTTCTGAGCAACACTGTGCTGCGCTAGGCAGAACTCTTTAGTTATTTGCAACTAGTTGCGATAGATTACCGATATTTACAGCAGCTATTCAAATTTCTTTTAAAAAGTGTTACGTGACTTTAAATTTCTTTCTTGCAGGTTAAAGTTTTCATTTCTCACTATCTAATTTAAACAAAGATTTACATTTTTAATAGAACTTTACTGGCAAGCGCGAAATGGTCTTACTGTAGAAGGATCAATAAACCTAGACGATTCAGCAAAGCTACACGCGAAAGATATTTTTCTTGAGAATCTAGTCGACATAACTGCGCGAAGTGTAGCACAGAAAATTTCTGATTTGACGCGTTACAAAATTAAATGCTGTGTGCGTTTTAAATTTTGGTGATGTAATTCCTTTACTCTTGCATTCAGGTGACTTAACTGTCTCACATGTGTAAAAGGAAAGTAACGACTTGTTGCTTTTAACCGGACTACGAGTGAAGCCAGAAGTTTACAACTGTGACTTAAGAAAAAAGAAAAGTCAACTACCTTATTGTTTTTTTTTTAATTTACGCAGCATAAATTTCTGAACTGTAAGTTTAAAATTCCACTATACCTTATAGAAACTTGCCAGATATGGATGCTATAACCAAGTTGTCGTAGTCGCCAATATTGCAGTAAGCAAGCTCTACTGTATTGGGTTTGTTAAAATACCTTGCTGCATGCATTTCGAAACTCGGCAATGTAATTACTTTGTTCTTGACTTAAAGCGATCTAACTGTATATAAATGTGTATTTGAAAGCATGGTGATGCAATTTTCTTGTTTTTGCTTTAAAGCGATTTTATCTCACGCACGAGATCGGTGGTAAGAACATGTAACTTTTAACCGGACTATGAATCGAGTGAGACAGGAAATGTCTAATTTGACGCGTTTCAAATAATGAATCTGAGGAAACAGTTTTCAATGCGCATTTCAACACTTGGTGATCTAATTCCATGGTTCTTGAATTAAGACTACTTAGCTGTCGCACCCTCAAAATCGAAAGTAAGGATTTGTCGCTTTTCACCAACCCTCAAGTAAGATCAGACGTTTACGATTTGCAAAAAGTAAATTATTTTATTGTTTCTTTTTAGGAATTTAATTAACATAAATGCATGAATGGTGGAATAATAGATTTCCAATTTGATCCGTTTCAAATATTGGATCTTATGAGTTAGCCCGGTGCTGTGTGCACTAGTGATGTAATTCCCTTGTTCTTATATGAAGGCGACCTAATCTTATGAAATAGTCCGATGTGTGCATTTCAAACCTTGGTAATGTAATTCCCCAGTTCTTTCACTAAGATGATTTAACTGTCGTACGCGCAAAATTGAGTGTAAAGACATTTTGCACACTACTATGAGTGCAGTCAGAAGTTTGCAATTTTGACTTGAAAAAAAAAACAATTTCATTGTTTTCCTAAAGACCCTAGTTAATATAGATGGGTAGACTGTAACATAGGAAATTTCTGTTTTGATGTGCTTCAAATATCGAAAGTTTTGGTAATGAAATTCCTTGGTTTTTGTATTTTGGCGACTTAACTGTCTCACAAAATAGGGAGTAAGGACTTGTCACTTCACACCAGACTACAAGTGAAATCAAGCGTTCTCAATTGTGACATAAGCAAGATAAAACATTTAATTGTTTTTCTTTTGAAAGTGTAATCAGCATAAATGCATAAATTGTGACGTAGTAAATTTCTAATTTGAGAAGTTTCGAATACCGAATGTCGTAAAATAGCCTGATGTGGGTATTTCAAAACTTGGTGATGTGATTGTTTAGTTCTTGCATTAAAGTCAGTCAAAGGTTTGCAACTGTGAGAAAGGTAAACAATTTTATTGTATTTCTTAAAAATTTACTCAGCATAGGAAGTTTGCAGTTTAAAGCGCCTCAAATATGGTGTCTTATGAATTAGCTGTGTGTATTTCAAAACACAGTGATGCAATTCTTTTGTTCCTGCATCAAAGCGACCTAACCGTAAACCGATAGGTATTTTAAAGCGTAGTAATGTGATTTTCTCGTTGTTACGCTAAAACGAGATGGAGAGTAAGGCCTTGTTACGTTTTTTAAACTGGACTACAAATGGAGTCAGATTTCAGCAAGTGTGACTTGAGAAAAGGAAACCATTTTACTGTTTTTCTAAGAATTTAGTCAGCATAAATACATGGATTGCACTATAAGAAATGTCAAGCTTGACGCGTTCCAGATATTGAATCTGACAAAATAGCCTTTCGTGGGCTTGGTGATATAACTTCTTAGTTCTTGCATTAAGGAGACCTAGTTTGTAGTGCGCGTAATTAATAGTTAAGACTTGCCGCTTTTCACCGGACTAGAAGTGAAGTCAGAAGTTTGCAATTGTGGCTTCAGAGAGATAAACCATTATATTGTTTATTCATTTGAAAGCTTTGGCTAGATTGGAACCAATATCTACTAGTTTGTACTCAGGTATCTTACCATCTAAACCAAAAAAGGCGTTTCTATTTCTAGTTGATAGCTTACGGCTCGAATCCAGTTAATGTAAGTATGTATGTATGTAATTATTAATTGGGAACTTGCTGTTAATACATTAGTTAATTAAAATAATAATTAATTTTAAAAATTAATCGTTTTTGGCCCTCCTACTATCTAGACCACAAAAGCGTTTGCATTTTATTACTTTTCCTGAGAATTCAGTCAGCATAAATGTCTGAATTGTGACAGTAAATTTCTAATCCGTAGCGTTTCTAATATTGGACTTTATGAAATAGCCCGCTGCGCGGATTTCAAAGCTTGGTGATGTAATTCCTTAGTTGCTGCATTAAGGCGACCTAACTATCTTACTCGCGACAACAAGAGTAAGAACTTGTCGCTTTCCTCTAGACTACAAGTGGAGTCAGAATTATAAAATTAAAAAAATTGTTTATATACGCTTTGTCAGTGCATATTAATTTATAAATGCCACTTTTGTTTAAAATATGCGCTGAAGTTTTGGTGTCGGCAAGAGCTAGATATGTGATGTGTCACACGGATATTATAATTGTAATTCTTGAATTAAAACTTGGTGATGTAATTCCTTGGTTTTCACGTTAAGGCGACCTAACTGTCACACGCGTTAAGTTGAAAGTAAGAATTTGTTACTTCTCATCGGACTAGGAGCGCAGCCAGAATGTTGCATAGGTAAATGTAAGACGGTTACAACATCCAGTGCTTGTTACTTCAGATAGAAGCTTGAGCTGAAGCATTCATACAAGTCGTTTTGTAGAAAAAACATAAAATGACCAGAATGCTGTCTGGAAACAAGTTAAACGTATCTAAGTGTCTAGTTATATATATCTACAGTACGCTCACTATTCTTCAAACTTATATATTAGTCTCGGAAAACTTTTTCAGATATTCCAACTAGGAACACCACAAATGGTTTTAGGTATTTCGCCCAAACGCAATGTTTATAGTTTTAGTAGACAAAAGTTGGTTGTTCGGCAAAATCTCATAATACATACATCATGAAAACTGACTGTTTAGCAATAAAACAAAACAAACAAATATCCTCTTTGCTAAATTTTTTTTTAAAATTTTGTTAACCGGAACAGCAATACACAAGAGGGGATTTAGTTCATTGTTCTAATATAATGGGTTATCTGTACTGATTTCAAAATAAAAGGTAGTAAAATTTACTTATTTGGAAAATCGAAATAAAGCATGAAAATGGAATTGTTCTCAGCTCTGTGAACACTTTGAATTTTAAATTGAAAACGCGATTGTCGTCTATTGAATTTAGCAAAGTAGAGAGAGTTACAGAAAATAAATTTTTACCAAAAGTATATTTACTCTGTAGAAAAGTAAGTGCTGGATCTGTGTGGGAGATTACAATTAATTCCAAAACAATAACGAAAAAAATTTGTTTGTTCTATTATTGTAGTACTAGATAGCATTGTTATACCTACAATGTTTACCTCAGAATAAAGATTTTTTTTGTTTAATTTCTCCATAGAATTATTAGCTCTGAAACATACTAAGCAGTGTATTATCCTTCTAGTTTCAACACCACGTTTTCTATTATGTTGAAAGCTCTTTTGAATAATTACTAATTTGCACTATACATACATTAAAATGTCCGGGTGAATAACTTTGAATTCTAGGAGTCTAATAATCTAGAGCATTTACAATAATACAATTATTAAAAATCAGCAGGTGTAAATATCAAATAACGCTACCGATCGATAGTGCAATGCGTTATATTCTTATTTATTACAAAGGATTCATATTTTATAAATAAATGCACCATTTGTATGCATTGGATGAAAGCAGTAGGAGTATGTATGATATTTTATTCAACGTTTGTGTAAGATATACTAGAGGATACTTTGTTGTAGTCAGATATTTCTGTCCCTAATTGTAGCCGACGCTTCAATCGAGTTCCAATTAATGTAACAACCTAATTTTCCGTTTATTTGTAGAAACCGTAATTTAGTTTTAGCTGATTTGTCTCAGTTTAAAAAAAGTACGAAATTCAGTGCAATGATTGATTATTACTAAAAGTTGAAAAGGACTCCCTTCATACTCTTTGTAGCAATTAAAATAAAATAAAACCAAATTGTTGGCATTTTCCAAGCCCATTTTAAAGATTGATTAGGTTCACTACCAAATTGTTCCTAGATTTGTGTTGTATAAATAAAACTATATCCACTTGTGGTTGAACAACTGGTTGTTCGAGTTTCGACTTTAATTTCCATTAAAAAATACTCTGAGCTTGATAGGATTTGTGTTTATAATTCCATTGCTGGCAGTTGAAAAGCTACACTTTCCTTTTGTCGTCAAGCCACCGATTGGTTCAGCGCGGAATCAATAAGAAACAAGCTATCCTAGAGCCCTAATCAGATCAAAAGTCTCAGTCCCGAAAAAATTCATTACCTTCTTGATTGATCCAAAAAGCCGAAAAGGCCAGAACTATTCACCAGGTTCAAGAGGCCCGATAGGGCCGAGATGTCTGAAAAACTAGACGAGCTCGATAGGCCCAAGACCTCTGAACGACTCCAGAATTGAAGATGGAAGGTCCGAAAGGACCGACAGTTCCAATAAGACCAAACAACCTGACAAACCGGATTGTGCCGACAGTCCCGACTATGTCAATTTCATTTTCAAATTTTATTTTTTTTTCTCAATTTTGTCCGTGACAGATTTTTGGCCTGGTGTTTTGAGACCTTTTGACCTCCAGTGTTTGAAAGTCTGTTTATTTTTGGTCTTTACTTTTTTTCTCTGTTTGTAGATACCTTCACTCGTTATTTAATTGAGTCTTGGTCTTCGTTTAAAAAATTTGCAGTTTTGTTTGGTCCATGTTGGCCATTGCTCCTTTTGTAATTTTGGTCTATCTTAATTTTCAGTATGCCTTACCATATGAGTGTGGCCAAGCTAACCCGTGAGAAGTTACAGTATAAATTGGCTATGCGTGGGTGCAGCGTTGAAGAAAAGTTTGAGAAAGGTTTTTAGAAAAAACAAGCTTATGGAGACGTGTTGAAACGTCCTGAATACCCATTCTCCTGTGTGGATGATTTTGAACAGGTTTCAGTAGGAATTGAAGCTCTTCAAACTTGGTTCGAGATTTAGGTCCTACTTCTCAACTATCTTCAATCGAAACTAAGTTTGCCCATCTGTTTGGATGTTAATATAATGATCTCATTTATTTCGCTTTTTAAGTCATCATAGCAGATTACTGTCATGAGATTGATGTAAAACGTATTGGTGGTTACTTCTAGTATCATCCCTCAGTGAGTGCTACTATTTCCTCTGATACCATTGTTACAGCCTCAGCTACAGTTCAAGGTCCTCGCCCATCCGCCAGATTTACTTTAAATTTTTTCCTGTAGCTAAATGCGGTGTAAAGTTCACTGGGAAAAAAAACCCAAAGTGTGAGTGCGTTCTTGAAACAAGAAATGTGTTCTTTGACCGGTTGTTTATTAAAGCTTATTACCTATTTTCGGGTAAAGCTCTCATTTGGTATAGGGCAAAACAGATACTGTCACCAGTTGAAAAGAGTTAGAGATTGCCTTACGTAGGGAATTTCTACCTTTAGATTTTAATGATTTCTCGTGCGGAATTACACCAGCAAATGAGTTGACTATGATTTGAATCCTGGCGCCCACATCGATTTTTGACACCTTAAAGTTATAAGTGAGGTTTTTTATTTTATTGAATCCTAATTCAATTCATGATTAGTTACTCTGCAACCCCTCCCATTTCCAACATTTTTAGCTACTGCAAACACCACCTTTTAGTTTGCACAGGAATAAGGCCAGTTTCCCAATTTTGCCCGTGACGATTGCGCCAACGTAGACCTGGAAAGTCGGATAGATTTTTAAACTGAGACCTCGCCCGACCTAAATCCGAGCTGCACAGAGGCTCGACCAAGAAACCCAGCTCGTGCAGGCTTCTACGGTACAGTACAAAACTTCTCCGTTTCAATTCAGTACAAAGCTAATACCCGTTCTGGCTTGTACGCAAACAACGCCCGCCTGACTCAGTAAGAAGAAATTCTCAATCCGGCGCAGTATGAAAATCCTCCTCTTCGGTACAGTATGAAAATAATGCTCATCCGGATCCGTAGGGAAATAATGCCTGTCAAAGTCAATGTGGCAAATTTTTAGTTGCGATTTAGTACAAAAAAGATCTCGATTTGCTTCGGATTAGTACAAAAGTAATGGTCCGAAATGCTCAACCGTCTCGACAGCCTTGACAGGTTCGACAATCACGCACAGCCTGACAAACCCAGCAGGGACGAAATGTGCGACCTCACAGGCCCGAACGGACCGACAGCAAGGGCTTCAGACCGGGCCCCACAAAACCTTTTCTAAGCTATCTTCCCGCTGTATTTTACTACCTTATCATTTAACCTCAAAACAGACCTTTATTTTAAACGAAACCCTGAACCTTGAAAACTAGCTAGTCATAAGCTGTAAATACTCTGTGAATGCCGCCTAAATTCAGCCCTGTGTGCTTCCATTATTTTGAATCAGCTACCCTTTCTGAGGAGCAACCGTTTGTGGCTAACGGATGGTGGTCCCAACGTATGATACCTCATAGCTGTTACCGGCGACGACGATAGTCGCAGATAATGAAATAATAGCACCCAACTACTGCCACCTCCGTCAGCATTCAGTCACTGTAATTTAATAGGTTTGACTATAAAAACCTAAAACAATCTATCAAGAAGAAAATCTTAACTATTGCTGCGCAACATTAAAACATCTCCTTGCAGAGTTGGTAGTAGCTGTACAGATTTAAAAGATACAGCCAAATGGTAGCAGCTGATTCTGAGCCTTTGCAGCGTAATAAGATAACACCGTCCACCGTGTCCAGCTTGAAGCATTTTTGTGGAGACAAACAGATAACAAACCCTTTGGAAAGCGCAAAAAGGAGAACGAATTACTGAAAAACAAAGAGAGCTTATAATTCTGATAAAACTTAATTGCGCTTTCACCACACTGCCATCCATCGAATCACTCATCGCAAGGGTTACCGCAGCAAGAGCAGAGAGACCAACAGCAATTGAGACCGTGCCATTATTGTAAGGAACAATATTCCTCCCGTGACTGCCCGGTACTGCATTGCCTTTAGTAGCAGTAGCAAGAATCAGATCCCGACCTTGACACTCTATTAGTTAGTCATGGGAATACGGTATCCTAATGCTGCAAACTGTAATAACGACGCGACGATTATCTAGCATCGCCAACTTCAACAACTTAACAGCAACTCTCAAGCTGAGCAAAGCTCTATTCCAAATTCTACTACCTCAGCACTTAACTTCAGAAGAAAGCTTCTGATTCTAGACGAAAACTTTAAAACTTCACCCTTGAAATCTAGTTAGAAGCTACAAATGCTTCTCTTAAAGTAAAATAAGCACAACGATACGCTGCCACTTGGCACCTATATCCAGCTCTGTACACTGCCACCATCTTCAACGAAAGGAGCAGCCGGTTCTGGTAGCAGCTGGCGTTCCCAACGTATAGTATCTCATACCTGTCACGAGGGACGACGATAGTCGCAAACAATGAAGTAATAGTGAGCCTTTTTGGAACAACCAACCACCGTCGGCACATACAGCATTTCTTTACTCTAATTTAATAGATATAACTGTGAAAACCTAGAGAGATTCGTAAAGTATTGTTGTGAGGTATTAAAAAGTATCTTCGTAGGGTAGCAGACGCACAAAATTTCGACTCAGTTTCGAGTGGTGTCAACGGAAAAAGCTGTTAACGATTAGTCTAAAAGAATCTAAGTGTTTCTAAAACCTCACCCTGTTCAGCTTCATACGTCGTTGTAAAAACAAAAACAAATAGATAATGAACTTTTTGCAGAGTTCGTAAAAAATAAACTGTTGCTGGCGAAATACGTCTTTTTGTTCATTGAGAAAACTTTATAATTCTGCAAAACCTCAGTACACAACGACATCGAGGCGTATTGCGTTTTTGCTAAACCGCCATCCATAGAAGTGTGCATAACAGGAATAATCAAAGTTGAAGCCAGGCTACTCAAAAGGACCGACAAGATTAAGAAAGCCGAAGAGGCCACCAAGCGAGGCAGTCCAAGCAATAAACTTCACTGCTGTCTACATTAAACTCGCCTGTAACCAGCTAACAAAATACTGAACCACCAAGCAATCCACCAATTCTACTGAAAGAATGCTCACGAAGACTCTCAGTAACGCCCATCGACAACTACCGAGTCTACATCGCCGCCATACCTATCGCGATTCATTTCAATCTGGCATGCCGGCCTTTGGACATTCTAATGTTCACCCAATGTTCTAAGCACCACTGTCTAAGGTACGTTCAACAGTACTGAGCTCTTCCATCTTTGCGCGAACTCTCAATAGCAAGTAACGAAATGTCTTGCCACAGAACAGTTTCAAGAAATATCAATTTTGGGTTAGTTTTCTGATATCACCAGAAGCTCAACCGGTGCATTACATTATAGTATACGAGGGCGGTTCAATAAGTACCCGTGTTAGAAATGAAGACACAATTTTTTTCAAAAATTTTTTTTTTATTTTTTAACATAATCTCCTTTTAGAAATATGCACTTCTCCCAACGTTCCTGCCATTTTTTTAACCCCTCCAAAAAATAGGATTTGTCGAACTCTCCAAAATACGCCTTTATCTCGGCGATGACTTCCTCGTTTGAGCTAAATTTTTTTCCCGCGAGCCATTTCTTCATGTTAGGAAACAAGAAAAAGTCGCAGGGAGCCAGATCGGGTGAATACGGGGGGTGCGGCAGCAATTCATAACGCAATTCATGCAGTTTGGCGGCGACAACTCCGGATGAATATGCGAGTGCGTTATCGTGGTAAAACAGCACCTTCTTTTTCGCCAAATGCGGCCGTGTCTCCTTCAATTTTTTGTCGAAGCTGTTTAATAACTCACTGTAGTATTGTCCAGTGATCGTTCTTCCTTTTTTTAAAAAATCCATGAGGATGGAGCCGTTCGCATTCAAAAAAATTGTCGCCATGACCTTTCCGGCCGATGGAACCATCTTCACCTTCTTTGGAGCAGATTCACCGGGAGAAATCCATTGTTTTGATTGTTGCTTAGTATCTAGTGTGTAATTATGGATCCAGGTTTCATCAACGGTGACAACTCGACGCAAAAACTCCTTCGGATTTCGCTTAAATTGCTCCAAACACTGCTTCGAAGTTAACAGCCGCATCCGCTTGTTATCCACCGTTAGCAATCGCGGCACCCATCGCGCCGACAATTTTTTCATCGCCAACTTATCATGTAAAATATTAATTGCCGTTCCGGTCGACACACCTACGGCCTCTGCTACTTCACGCACTTTCGTTCGTCGATCAGCGAGAATCATGTCGTGGACTTTTTGAATGATTTCCTCGGTAACCACGTCTGCCGGACGTCCTGGTCGCTCCTCATCAAAAACGGATGTTCGCCCACGTTTAAATTCGTTGAACCAATATCTAACTGTGGTCATAGATGGCGAAGTGTCCCCATAAACAGCATCCAACTTTGCTTTTATCTTCTCGCATTTTTCCCATCCAAAAACAGAAAGCGAATTATCGAACGATACTGCTCTTTTTCCATCTTAGCTAAAATCATGAAACACGTCTTACTCAAATGGCTGTCAAATCCAAACTAACCTATCAATCAGTCTGAAATTTGTTATACCGTCGTTTGATAGATGGCAGCACACGATGATAACACCAACTTCCCTCAGGAACGCCTTCTGTCGTCAAACCCGGGTACTCACTGAACCGCCCTCGTAATCTCGCTAGCCAGAACGGTCCACGTATAAATCCGCTGTCGCTGACTTTCGAGTCGAGAAACATCTTCTTTTGATATTTAGATTTCTTTTTAGAAGTAACTCAGTTCCTGGCGATTGTTGAAATCAGAAAGAACATGGTATAGTCTATACTTTGACAAACAAAACAAAAACTATGAAATTTTCACGGAGGCATCACATTACAGTACGACGTCCCCAGCCAGAGCCGTTCACATACAAATCCGTTGGCGTTGACTCAGGATCGAGAAACGTCTTCTTTTGATATTTAAGTTTCTTTTCAGAACTAACTGAGTTACTGGCGATTGTTGAAATCAGAAAGAATAAAATATAGTCTATACTTTGACAAACAAAACAAAAACTAAAGAATCATTACGGAGGCATCACATTACAGTACGACGCCACCAGCCAGAGCCGTTCACGTACAAATCCGTTGGCGCTGAATTCAGGATCGAGAAAGGTCTCATTTGATCTTTAAATTTCTTTTTAGAAATAACTGAGTTATTGGCGATTTTTGAAATCAGAAAGAACAAACTAGTCTGTAATTTGGAAAAAAAACCAAAAACTGTGGAATCTTCACCGGGGCATGACATTACAGTACAACAATAGCCAGAGCCATTCACGTACAAATCCGCTGGCGGTGACTTCAGGATCGAGAAACGTCTTCTTTTGATATTTAGATTTCTTTTTAGAAACAACTGAATTACTGGCGATTTTCAAAATCAGAAAGAACAAACTACAGTCTACAGTTTGGAAAAAAAATAAAAACTATGGAATCTTCACGTTTAGAATCAGCAAACAGTCTAACGAAATAGTACATGAGAATGATAGCTTTCTATAGAGACAAAAGTATAGAAGTCAGATTAGATAAAGCCTGAAATTTAGGAGATAGCATAAGTATAATGATAAGCATTGTGCAACCCCCTCAGCGAAGTTAGTACAGGCTCACTGCTAGACAGCTGGGTTGTGAGTCCTATTGGTTGTTAAGGATTTTGGAAAATAAAAATTTAATAGACGCACGTTTCTTGCACCTAGTGATGTTCTTTACAAGGTTAATGATAGAATGGGATGTTTTCAAAGAGAGTTGAAATTTAACTTCGAAATAGCTTGTAATAATAAAACTTGTTGATAATTTGCTAACCCTTTGAAGGCGGTGAGCTAAAGAATATAATTACCTCGCGAACACGTAAGCTCACGTTGAGAACCGCAAGCTCTAAGTAAGCAATCGAAAACGCAAAATTGAATTTTGGCTAAGTACAGACACTTTACATTCACTAGAAAATTGGAATTTGCAAGTTTAAAGATTATTTCGTGTATGTAGTAGTCTGAATCTTAAACGATAATGAAATTTATTGATTTTTAAAACAAGACAATCGCAAAGTTACTATTGAGATTGAAAATTTATAAATGGAAAGCAAATCTACTCATTTAGAGTAATGAGAAGTTGCCATAAATAACGTAGAAAATCAACCTCGCTATTTCTAATATTCTACAGTAAATAATTTAATCAAATACCGAATACCCTAGGCTAATTACACCGTGCTGGAATCGCACCTGAACCTCTTTGGCTGACAGTCAGTTATCCAGGAAAATGATGGGAGCTCTGAGAGGTCCTTGAACTCGACAGTGCAAAAAACAAGTCCACAGAGTATAAATAAACTTGATGATGCGATAGAAAGGTTGGAAGTCAAAGTATGCATATACCCTACAAAAGAAACTTAGAATAACGCAGACACAGATATTGTGAACTCAAGTAATTTCGATTTAAGTTTTTACCTGTTCACCGTTTACTACTAAATATTATTTCTAAGCATAGACATCAGGAATGTGCAGCTTTTGCATAAATTTTATCATAAAATTGTTCCCAGCCATGATTAAAGGAATATATTGGCTATTACACGGTGACTCCAAATCATCTAAGATGCTCTAGATAAATCAAGATTATTCACCAAGACCATCTGACATCTCGATACCGTGTAGCATGGAAACAGGAATCAACAGCAACAACAACAACGAGCATGTAAATGTCAATATTAATAGAAAAAGGTAAAAGTAAAGTTGGATAACGCCTACCTACCTACCTAAGTATAAAAGACGACACTAGAATTAATAAGAGGCAATAATTAATCATAGATATGGTTTTTGTCTTCACAGCTCAAATCTGTTACAGGAAGGATTTTATTGAAACCTTCAAAAGAGGGTGCAAAAGTGAAAATGTAAAGCATTAAAACATCATAGTGGCGTATCCCATTCTTAACTAGTTAAACGCATCACCATTAAGAATAACTTTACTCGAATACTAAGAAAAGAAAATAATTTAAAGGTGCCTGTATTAGTGTGGGCAGCAAATCCTCAGAGATTTTTCGCAATTACAGGTGATGTAATTATTTTATCTGTTTCGTCTTTTACTTGTAAGGTCTAAGCATAATTAAAATTGTTTGAAAGTTGCCAGGACTACTCAAAACTTGCAAGAGCTTTTCAGCTTGAACATTTGAAGGGGGAGCCAGTACAGTGTCATTAACTCAACGTCAAGTAACTTTATCGCTACAATTATTATTATTATTATTATTATTATTGTAAGTATTTTATATTTCTTTGAAGTTTTGTAGAGTAATGTGTCACGGCTACTATTATTATTAATTGTCAGATTTATTTCATTTGAAAAACTTTATTCATTTTTATTTTGCCTTGAGTCCAATAATAGGTTTCTCTTTATAGCTTCAGATTTTCTTTTCATTGGAAATTATTAGCGCTAATGGACCTTAATATAAACCCAGAATACAATAAAGCCAATTCACACGTACCTTTCGAATAATAAAACGCAATAACCTTTACAAATGGAAGTTATTAAGATGTTTACAGTAGGATATCTTTAAGTCAAAAAAATCACTAGCTGGTAAATTCGATAATAATCGTGTTCGTAAATGGTTTTGCTGAAAGCGTTTTGATAGGCGGCAGGTGGCACTGAGAGGTTTCTGATGGGATCTATCTCGTCCGACATCATCAAATAAGAGCGCGGTTATAACAATTAGGACAACAAAATTTCGTCCTTAATTACAAAATAATGACTTTTTAAAATAATTTCTGTGTTCTTTTTTTTCGGGTACCACCATTAGAATGACTTCATCAACTTAAGGCAGCAAAAAGCCAGATTCTTTTGAAAGTAAGCGCTCCATTTGCAACTAGGGCCGTCGTGATTACTTTTGGCCATTAGTTTCATGTTTAAGGCGACATTACAATAAAGGCAAAAAAACTTATTTCAGGTCATTTCAAGTCTCCGGGGTAAACTCCATTCGATTGATTAATCTCTGAACTTTGTAATTCAGCCGTCGTTGATCAAGGCTTATAGAAGTTATCCCGGCTGATTTTTTATGTGAAACACGTACAGGTAGACCTAATACCAGCAGACTTTCCTTAACACCCACTAAAAAAAATTGGTTTCGGTTTAATATTCCCCTGGCAATAAAAAGTTACTAAAAAGTAAAAGAAAACATAGTCAGTAATTAAAAGTATTTTAATCTCCCTGAAAGAAATGCAATCAAAATCAAAAGAGAAATTAAACGATGCAAATAACTTCCCTCATTAAATATTCTAATGAATTAAGATCCTTGTTATTAATGCTTTGAATTAACTAGAGGAAATGATTAGGCTTTATAATTATTCCCTTAAAAAAATTCGTCCTTAATTCAAATTTATGCATCTGGCAATGAAATTATGGAAACAACACTAAAGGCGATATTTTATTTATTCTTTATTTGAAGAGAAGAGGGAGAGACAGTATTTCAGATTTTTTTTGGTCGTTCCCTTTTTTATTGACTGCTAAATGCATTAATTAAAAGGAAACCTTTTTCTTTGAAGAATCCTTGAAGACAATTATTTTTTAAATTTCAAATTTAAACCCAGTTTAAAACTTTTGTTTCTTTTTACTTTTAGATAATTCAATTAAATACTCGTTAACTACTAGCATTTATTCAAATTAGAACTTCTGCCTAATTTAGTGTTCATTTAAAGCAATTTAAAAAAGATAATGTACGCCTGGAAAAAAGGGAGAATTGGTACTAATCTAATTGTCGATGCTGTAACAAACTTGTTTCGACATTAAAGATACTGGTAATTTCTTAGGTTAGTCGTACTTGAGAGGTAGGAATTTTGTATAATATTTCAAATTGCATGTTAATGATAGATCTTGCAGCTGAAAACCTTCTTTGGGTAGGTTTCCTTTTGTGAAATTAAGAGTTCTTAGGTACGGAATTCATGTTTAACGTAATGCCAGTTGGTGCAAATCAGTATCCAGAAAGCATTCGAGGTTTTCCAATCTGAAGCTGGTTCTTCAGCAACCAGCTGTCTAAATGCCTCAACCGTTGCTTCAGGCAAAAAAGTAACGCTCATCACGCATCTTGTTTTTCCTTGTCGACAATAGAAAGAAGTGCTAGATCAGGCAACTGCGGACAATGCGACATCCAACTCACTTTTTTACTGGCTAAGAAATCGACAGTTTGTGAAGTTGTGTGGGTACTTGCATTATCATGGTGAAGAAGGATGCGCCGATCTGGATTGTTCTTTCTGATTTCACCGACGACTTCCGGCAAACAAATTGTTGTGTACCAGTCAGTGTTCACAGTTCTTCGATCCTCTAAAGCTATGGTCACCACGTGCCCAGAAATACGGAATACACAAATCATGATTTGCTTTGCAGCACCGCGTGAATGCATAACTTTTGTTGGTGTCGACTCACCTCGAAACGTTCAAACAGTAGATTGTTGTTTAGTTCCCGGCTCGTATGAGTAGATCCAACTTTCGTCACCAGTAACTAAATTTAAATAACCTCGGTTGAATTTCTTTCCACCAATTCACACGATTCTTCTTTTGAGCTTTACTCAAATTATGTGGAGTACAACGACTGCAAAGCTTCCGCACGTTTAAACGATCGTGTAAAATCGTGTGCACTGCTTTCATGCCAGTTTCCAAGGTGACCCCTATTTGCATGCTGATCTCGCTCAACCATTTCACGCACAGCATCAACGTTAGTGGCAACAACAGACGTGAATAGACGACTTTCACGAAATTCATCACTGAGAAAAGAACGTTCACGCTGAAACTCAGCAAACCAATTATAAACATTTCTATTCGATAGAACTTTTTCATCAAAAGCCACAGTAAGCCATTCGATGCATTGATCTGATGTTTGTTTGCTTCGAAAATCGTAACAAACAATTGCTCGAAAATGTTCACGCAAAAGCTCCATTTCTTTACAAAATTACTCTTTTCAAAGCGCTATGCAGACAGAACTGGTTAGCTTGGGTACGAACTGTGAACTGAATTGTAGGTCAGAAGTGACAAATTCTTCGAATTTTTAATTTCAATCCGACAAAGATGTTCGTCTAAAGCGTGCCAGTTAAATATTAAGGTAAACTCGATCTAGTTTTAATCGTTAGATTTCAGAGTAACAAAGACCCCGCTTTTGTCCCAGCTGGACGATCGATCATGTAAGAAGTTATATTTCTTATTAAAGTTGTGGCTTTCAACTTGAACAACTTAAACAAAGTGTACGGTAAATCTTTGTGCGTTCATTCTAAATTTACACCTGTAACACAAAATTTGTCAAACAATACAACTGGTGTTAACTTTTATTTATTAGAAAATTTTATAAGTTGAATTCTCAGTTTCTAGAAGTTTACATAATTAACAAAGTTTTGTTTTATTCGTTTAACATAACGGTCTTTAAATAATCAAGAAAAACAGCCTAACAGAAAGCTTAATTGATTTCTAATTATTGTTCCAGAATATAATAAGTTTACTAAAGCTTAAAACTTCACGTAAATTGAAACTAATTTAAAAAAAGTTAAACACTAAAGTTTGCTCTATAGATTAAAATTGAAACATTGTTTTAATCGCTTCAGTTTTAAGTCTGTTTTAATCTTATTTGATCTTGATGCAGTAAGTTAAATAATAACCGATATATCCGTTGATTAAAACTTTCTTATATTGTTAATCTTGTAGACCTTCTTTAAAATTAATTGTTGTCCAAACTTCCATTATATCTTGCACATGGTATTTGATCTTTTAATTTGTGCTTGTTAACTTCACTTTTCTAATTCGAATTCTTGAATTATATTTTGTTTGACTGTCCACTTATATTGTTTCTGACTTCTCCAATTATTTCTAGTTATAATAACTAACAAAAATAAAAAAAATAATATCAGGTAGGTCCAAATCTCCCAAATTTATTGTAACCAACGAGAAATTTACATTGTTCACTAAATTATTTTGCAATTTTATTGACTTTCGTATATTAAACAGATGATTGAAGATACTCGATTTGCAATTTACAAAGTTTGTAAAGTCAACAGCACTTTATACCAGTGTGGATCGTAGAGTCGATTGTGGAATTCTCAAGCCAAAAAGTAATACCGCAATTTGTATTCTTAAACTTGACAAAAAAAAACTAATTTGAACTTTAAGAAAAATTCTTTATACAGAGCAGAATTTTGTTGCATCTAGCCCGCTGTCGATTTTGAGCAACCCGCTTGTACATTTTATCTTTATTTGCTCTTATCGCTTTTTAGTTGGGATAGTAAAAACTGGACTATCGCATCAACTTATGTAAAAGAGCAAATCAGTTAACGGATCCAAAGAGAGCAAACTACAGACGTTGATGCGTCGTCACTGTACTGGCTACACCGAAACTTGTTGCCTGAATACCTCCTATAACTACGGAAAACCGAATATACAACCATCCACAGTTTGGTGAAAGCAGTCAAGGAATACAAAAGAATTTATAGAAGAACCATCCAGGAGACTCTACGTACTCAATCAGTAAGTAAGAAACGTGACGCAGATGCGTTGAAATATAACTCAAAGCATCTCAAATCTGCAAAAACTTAAAACTTAAAGTAGCCTGCTGAAACTGCCATATCGTACTGGAGACACAAACAGACCAAATACAACAACTCTAGATATAGAAACAAGTTAGTTCTGTTTTGTTCTACGAGTAGATGAGGAAAGCAGGGTATAATGTGCAGAGACCTCCCCTGTCAACACTTAAAAGATTCGGCAGCCGCACCTTCTCCGTTCTGCTCGACACGAGACCTACATTTATCGTTTGTAGGCTCGAATGTTGGATAACATCCGACAGCGTACTACACGGAAAACCATCCCGATAATAAATGGAACGGTTATAAACACAAAAAGACGTACAAGACCGAAATAAACATCCGAAATGTTCAAGAAACAAATATGTCTTATCACACATTCTGGGATTGGAGACTACCGATATCCACGTAACCTTGCGGACCGGAAACGTGTTCATGCAAAAAATTGCTTAATCCCAAAGAAAATTAAAAAAATGACAACAGCAGCTACAACCAATCTGATCGTCAAAGAGGACTATCTTAGAAATCAAGTTACTAAGATTAAAAGAGATCATCATCACAGTCAACCAAGTCCAACCAATCCTATCAAACGGAAGTATCGGTAGTACCCCATTTATAGGTAGATCGCCATATCGAACCGTCCGATAACTTATAAAGTTCTCCCATAGTAATGGAAATCTACTATTTAAAAAGTTAGCATCCTAAAATCTTGTGAAAGGGGCAACATCGCCGTTATAAGTTTTGTCTATAAGAATGAAAACGTCAAACAGATGACTAGGTTATGCGGAACAAACACCCTTTGTCATTTTTCCGGGGGGAATTCACCGCTAGTAAATATTCCAGACTGCATCCGATAACTAAAGTATGATCTGCGGTTGTTTACTTCCTGGAGATTCTTACTGTATTCATATTAAGGACTAAAGTATCCATTTCTAAATTTCAACCTTGAGACCCAAAATGTAGCATCCGTCTTTAAAGTATGTTATTTTAAAGTAGCCAAACTAATAAAGAAAGCCAGGAAGAGAAAGCAAGCCGTTAACTATAGGTTCCGTCATACGTGTCCAAGCGCTGGTGTGTAAAAGCCGAAGCATGCATGCACCAACAAAGAGTACCCCAGCAGAAGTCAGGGTGATCAGATTGAAGTTTGATTGGTAATAGATCTGCTTGCTACTGTCGACGCTGATACGTGTGCCGTCACTGCCACCAGCTGCTCGTAGAAGTTTACTAAAGACCTAGGAGCATCTACAACAGCTATCTTAAAGACTGATCTTTGCTGAAGGTGCGAAAAGTCTGGACATTAAAGTTAGTTTTGTAAGAGAGAAACCGTCCTACTCAAGGACATGTTCTTGCCCACAACGTAGACGTAGCCAATCAGAAACATCTTTAAGTTTGATTTTTTGATTTCCTTTGTGACACTCTCAGTAGGACGTCAAAGTGAAAGGCAGCAATTTTTGTTGTTTATTGTTGAATATCCTTCCTGTCAGGTACATTTTATAGAAATGTTTGCTTTTGGCTTTAGAAAGATGATCTCTCTCAGCACTCGGTTAATCTTCATGACAGCTATCACTTGTGTGACAAACGCAGACAGATTTTTGAAAATATGCCTGGCACTTTGGGATACTATCATAATAATTTTTAGAAGCTTACAAAGTATTTGACCTGGAATGATCACCGAGCCATTTATTAGAAGTATCATACATTTATTTATTTGTTATTATTAGTAGAAAGCAGGCTTTAACCTATTAGCTACCTTGCGTGTAGAATCTTTGAGTCTCCTATGAAAACAAATACCTTAAGACGATGATGGAAAGGCCCCTTCTTAAGTCCACGCTGCAGGTGCGGACTGTATAATATTTAATTGAAGTGTGATGTTACACTATGATGTACCTGTAGTGAACGTGCTAGCTTGCTGTAATGTCTTATTTACTTTACGTTATTTACTTTACTTCAAAATCAGACAAAAAATGAAATATAAATTTTAGAAAGCTAAGTTGTCTCAACTTCACTTTTAGATTTTTATTAATTACTAACAGAAATCACTAAAGTAATCATTCAAGAAGTGAATATCAACAAGAATCTCATACAGCCTCTTAACATTCTTGTCATTAATTAATAATTTTTTATTTACAAGATATTAGTTTTTGAAGGTTTAAGAATATGTCAGGCTTCTATAATGCTTTTATAATAATTTAAGATTAGTAAAATCAGTATTTAACATTTATTTGTTTTCTATTCAAAACAATCTTCTACAGTTTTCTAATTAGGGTGGTAAAGAATCGCCATTCACACTAGAGGTATCATAATGTCCGGATTTATGTCTGTATAATTGCTTATGGTCCTTTGGGAGAAGAAGACCAAACAAAAAAAATCCACTACAGAAATTTAAACAAAAAGTAACGAATAATCGTGCTGCACAGAAGATAGAAGTGACAACCGTCGCACCAAGAAAGTTCTAAAAGGTTCAGCCGAATACACTTAAGCCACTTGGCCACATCAACATGTTCCAATCATAAGTTATCAAGGTGGAATAATTCAACTCGCTCTGCGAGAAGCAAGAAGTAACAGAGCAGCTCATTAAGAAGCTATATGCCAATATGAAAGATCTATTATCAACGAAGAATACTTCACGTCTACTTTTCCTCCGACTGTTATGAAGAATTAAAAAGAATATTTAAAATCATTAAGAAGTATGTATATCATGGAGGACGTAAATAAAATTTAAGAGAAAAAAGATCAAGCAGCAACAACACTAAAGCCAATGGTCCTCCCGTACGAAAATGATCTAATTTCGTTCCCCACCGAGCCAATAAAAAACCTCCCGATTTCGACTCAGTGAAAGAATAGCCTGCTCCAGTAACCTACAAAAACCTTATGCTTTAGCTCAGTTAGAAAATATCATACCGGTAGGAAAACCGTCGACTTCGGCTCAGGATAAAAATAGCAAGTACGAGTCCGCACGATAACCTTTTGTAAGAGTAGTAAAAAACATCATGCTTCAGCTCAGTATGAAAATAGGTCTATAAGACCATACAAAAATCTTCTGCTTCTGTTCTGTAAAAAAACACCCTATCTGGGTGTAAAGAAACCTAGGCATCGCGTCAGTTTGAGTATAACCCATTTGAAAAGGCAGAGAAACTTTCTGCATCGGTTCAGTACAAACATATCCTGCTAGGGCCAAATAGATTTTGTCTATGTCCGCACAAAACTTTTCTGCTCTAGATCAGTACAAAAACACTCATCTGGACATCGCCTCAGTTTGAGTATAGACATTCGAAATGACAGGGAAACCTAATACATGGGTTCAGTACAAAAATATTCTGCTCGAGCCAGTAAGAAAACCCTACGATTCTGATCAGTATGAGAATAGATCGCCCGAGTCCGGACAAAACCGTTTTGCTTTGGTTAAGTACAAGAACACTACGCCTAGGTTAGTAAGAAAACTCTCAGCATCGCCCCTGTTTGAGTATAGCCCTTTAGAAATGGTAGGTAAATTTTCTTTATCAATTCAGCACTAAAATATCCTGCTCAAGCCAGTAAGAAAACCCCACGATTCTGATCAGTATGAGAATAGATCGCCTGAATCCGTACAAAACCATCTTGCTTCGACTCAGTACTAGAACACCCCGCCTAGGTTAGTAGGAAAACTCTCAGCATCGCCCCAGTTTGAGTATAGGCTTTTAGAAATGGTAAGTAAGTCTTCTTCATCGGTTCAGTATTAAAATATCTTGCTCGGGCCAGTAAGAAAACTCGACGATTCGGCTCAATATAAAAACCCTTCGGTTTAGTACAAAGATATCCACTCAGATCAGTACGCAAACCCTCGGATTCGACACAATATGAGAACAACGCGCCCGAGTCCGTACGAAAATCTATTTCGGTTTAGTACAAAAATATCCCGCCCTGGCCAGTAATAAAATCCTCAGCTTTGACTTCATATGAGAATAGTTCATACGAGTAGATTAGAAAAACTTTCTGCTTTACGTCAGTACGAAAATACCCTACCTGTCAGTAACAAAACCCTCAGCTTCAGTTCAGTACAACATAGTCCCAACCAGATCAGTAAAGAAACCCTCGACTTTTGCTCAGTATGAGAATAACTTCTGCAAGTCCATACGAAAACCCTACCCATCGGCTCAGTGTGCAAATAGCTCTTCCGAGTCCGTACAAAATTTTCTACTACGCTTTAATTGGAAAACATCCAGCTCGGGCCAATAAGAAACCTCAGCTTCTGCTCAGTAGGAGGATAACCTGTTCGAATCCGTACGAAAACCCACCGCCTCGTCTCAGTATGAAAACATACAGCCCTGGCCAGTAAAGGAAAAATATCTTAGCTTCTGCTCAATATAAGAACAGCCTAAACATGTCCGTACAAAGATATCCTGCCAGGGCCAGTAAGAAAAGTTTTAGCTTCGACTATGATTATGACAATAGCTCGTTCAATTATGTACGAAAACCCTCTACTTCTGTGAAGTACAAAAAACATCCCGCCCAGATCAGTAAGAAAATTTTCAGTTTTGGCTCAGAACGGGAACAGCCTATCCGAGTCTGTACCAAAACTCTGTTTCGGTTCTGTACAAAAATATTAAGTCCAGGTCAGAAAAAAATCTTCAAGCTCTGCTCAGTATACGAACAGCCTGTTCATTACCGTATGAAAATATCCCGTGAGGGCCAGTTAGAAAGCCTTCGAGTTAGACTCAGTAAGAGAATAGCCCATCCGAGTCTGTAGGAAAACTCTGTTTCTGTACAAAAACATCCAGCTCATACCAAAAAGAAGAGCTTCAATTTTTGCTCAGTATAAGAACAGTCTCTCCATGTCGGTACAAACATATCCCGTCAGGGCCAGTAAGAAAACTTTCAACTTTGACTTAGTATAAGAATGGTTTGTCCGATTCCATATGAGAACCCTTCCGAGTCCGCACAAAAACCTTTCTACTACGATTTAATTGGAAAATATCTTGCTCGGGCCAGTAAGAAAACCCTCGTCTTTGATCTAGAACGACAAAAGCTCGTTAGATTTCGTACAAAAACCCTCTTCTTCTGTAAAGTACGAAAACATTCAACCTGGGGCAGTAAGAAAACTTTCAATTTTTTTCAGTACAAGAACAACCCGTCTATGTCTGTACTAAAATATCCCGTTAGAGCGAATAAAAAACCTTAGTGTGAGAATAGCTCGTTCGATTCCTTACGAAAACCCTCTACTTCTGTAAAGTACGAAAACGTTCCGCCTGGATCAGTAAGAAAATTTTCATGTTTGGCTCAGTATGAGATTAACCTATCCGAGTCTGTATAAAAAACTCTTTTCCCGTTCTGTACAAGATCATCCAGCCCATGCCAGAAAAAAATCTCTCAGTATAAGAAGAGCCCGTCCATGTCCATATGAAAGTGTCGCGTTAGGGCCTATAAGAAAACCTTCGGCTTCGACACCACTATGAAAATAGCTCGTCCGATTCCGTACGAAAAATCGTCTATTACGATTCAGTACGAAAACATCGCGCCCGGGTCAGTAAATAAACTTTTAGCCTTGGTTCAGTATGAAAATAACCTGTCTGAGTTTGTACGAAAATCCTCTGGTTTGGTTCAGTAACGAAAATCTCCTGCACGGGTCTGTAAAAAAATTCTCGGTTTTAACTCAGTTCGAGGACAGTCGGTCCGAGTCCGCAGCAAAATCCGCTACTTCGGTTTGGTACAAAAATGTAGTGCCCGAGTCAGTAAGAAAACCTTCAGCTGCAGTTCGGTACAAAAATATCCCAGCTGGATCAGTAAAAAACTCTACCCTTTGGCTTAGTATTAAGATATCCCGTCCGAAGCCGTACAAAGCTTCTTTGCTTTGGTCTAGTACGCGTGGATCAGTAAGAAAATCTTTCGTATTGACTCATTTCGAGAACGTTCGAGTCCGCACAAAAATCCGCTA